>JAQQPU010000450.1:69234-92461 GCA_029168905.1 Artemia sp. Kazakhstan ARC1039 | reverse complement strand
AAAAAAAAAATATTTTTTTAGTCTCCTACATAACTACATTATTTTGAAACAAAGAAATACTTGAAAAGTTTCTAGCAAAAGTACGCGGCAGAGTCATCTACGTTTTCTCGAAAACGAAAATTGCCTCTGGAGGATAAAAAAGAATTAATGTACTTAAAGTGAAACATAAAGTGATGAAGAATATATATTTTTATAATAATTGTAGCAAATGTGAACATCTAATCAGTAAATGATTAAGGAAAAGTTGTTTGAGAAAAGTTCTTTAGTTAATAATAAGTAGGATACTATACAGGGCCGTAATTTGCTAGGGGACAGGAAGGGGGGGACTGCCCCCTGGAACTCAGTTTTCCCCCTCCATCCCAGACCTCAGTTTGTTCCTCCAACTGAAATTTAATTTCTTCAAAAATGTTGTCAAAATTAAGATAAGCCTGCATAATTCAAGCATCGACAGAAATGGTTCACTGTTCTTTGGTATATTTTTGCCTCTATGGTACTATATGGCTAATTTTCACTGTCATTTTCGCTTCAGTTAGGAAAATCGACTCCAACTTTGGCCGCGCCCCGCGGGGGGGTGGGGGGAGTAGGGCGCTGGCTCTTATGTGAAGCAGAACCAAATAGCCATCCAGTTATTCAACACAACGTAAACAAAGTTTATCATGCTCAGTGATCGCCTGGTATATCAAGAAAGAATAAAAGATACGATATCAAGGCCGTATCCAGGGGGGGATTACCCGGTTTGAACCCCTCCCCCACCGAAATGTTTGTTTGACTCGTAAAAACGTAACAAAAATGGACATTAACAAATTTTGTATGCGTTTTTTATGTACCCCCTCCCCCCTTAAAAAAAATTAGTAATCCCCCCCCCCCGAAAAAAAATCCTGGATGCGCTTCTGTACGATATCTACCAGAAATGGTGCGAATATCTAAGATAAATTATGTTATATTTGTCCAATTAAATAATTGTTCAATTAACATAAATTTCAATTACATAGGGTTTTTATTTAATTTAATATTTTGTGCATTAGTAATTGCACTAAGGTTGCATAGTGTAACAATTCTTGTTTTCATTCATTGAGTTTAGCGGCAAATTCTGACCGAGTGAACTGGTCACTCGAAGTTCATTCTCTCGGAGACCGCGGTGCTAGCGGGAAACGCGTTGCTAGCGGGAACCGCGTTTTCCGCGTCTAAGTCAAATATTGCGAGAAAATCGAACAATGTTCTCAGGATTTGATCTTGTTTCCTCGCTGCTTGATTTTGACGTAGACGTAACTGGAACAAAGTATGGGATATAGCCCACAAACAGCGTGAATTACCCTCTACTGCGTTTGTCCAAACATGCCTGCTCTGAATCCTCTGTGGAATGATTTCTTGTCTCATAGCAAAGACAGCTAGCGTGAACCGCGTTTTGCGCGTCTAAGTCATATATTCTGAGAAAATCGAACAATGTTCTCAAGGTTTGATCTTGTCTCCTCGCTGCTTGATTTTGACGTAGACGTAAGTGAAAAAAAATATGGGATATAGCCCTCAAACAGTGGGAATTACCCTGTACTGCGTTTGGCCAAACATGCTTGTTCTGAATCCCCTGTGGAATGGTTTCTTGTCTTATAGCAAAGAGGCTCCTATTATGCCTGAATGCTGGAAGGAAAAAGTAGGACACTCCTTCTCCCTTCAGTAAGAAAAATTTGACTTACGGCCGCAATTACAGTTTTGTCTGATTTAAATCCAACACCATGCCTAAGCATCAAAACTGTAGGCACATATGCTACCGTGCATGTCCAAAATTGGTGGTTCACCGGTGAATGTCCGAAATACCTTTTTTTTTCTCTTTGGATTTAATCAGCGTTGGCAGTGAACTTTTTCAGTTTTATGCGAGGTTTGGTGGTGACAGGTTAGGATAGTATAAGTTAGGTTGGATTAGATTAGGTTTTTAACCCATTCCTGAGATTTACAACCTAATCTAACTTTAACTTTTACCATCAAAGCTTGCATAAGACTGAAAAAGCTGATTCGTAAAAGCTAGTTGAATCCAAGCAGAGAAAAAAGAATTTTGGATATTCACAGTAATACATATATCCGTTGTCAATGGACAGTATAACAAAGTAAACTCTTTTTTTACGTCGTTTCAGTTTTATTTAATTTTATTTTCTTGGTTTAAAAAAAAAATGAAATGGCTCGGTAACCCTCGACCTTCCTTAAGGCAAAAGATGAGAAATGAATCCCCCCAAGACCTCCTCTTGGTAAAATTAGCATTAAATTGTATGGGTATTGATAGCCCCTTCCTCCAGTCTCACTTTTAGGCACGTGTAAGTATTATCATTCTACTGGATAAGGCGAAACTTCTTTTCCAATATGCCACTATGTCACCGTTTAGAGACTTGTTTTTGTTTGTTTTTTTACTTGTTCCCTTTAATTTTTTTTAGTTTTATAAACCAATCACATTTAAAAAAGTCCAAAGCCTCTCAGTATTTTAGGGCAGGGGTGGTTTGGAATCTATATTATACTTGCTTTCTTTGGCTTTTATCAGCTGGCTATCCAGATATTTCTTTTTGATAATTTTTATGGACAGAAAGTGTTTTTCTTTTTCCTACTGTGTATACAACTTAGTGGATTTTTGGAAAATGAATTATGTATGAGTGCGCATATAGGTCCAAAAAATCCTAGTCGGATAATCTTTTCGAAATTTTCGCCTTCGAATGTTATTCTTCGAATAGTTTTGTATTCTTTTGTAGGCTATTTGAAATTTTCATTGGAGTTTACTAGTAGATTTGTTCGTTACTCTTTTTCTATGTGCATATTCGAATCCTAAAAGTGATGAATTGTACAAATTAACGTTAATAAATTTTTTAATTGAGTTTTGTGTTTTTTTATATTTTGATACGGGCATTTCAGCAGTGTTTATGCGGTAAGTTCTATTGGAGGGAGGACGGTTGGCAAAAACCTTATGCTCATCCTCAATAATAAATGTGATAGTCCTTTCCATAGGACCTCAAATGCTTGACGGCACTTCACCACAGGGTAGGCTGCCATCCTCTAAGCAGTTGACGGGGACTCTCCTACCCTCTTGACCAGAACTGAAATTAGGTTTTTTCTCGGGGAGGGAATATAGACTTCGACGCCCGAGGCACTTGCCCCTCCTAAATCCAGCCCTGCTCCCAGGGGCGAATCTCCAGCATTTTTATTCGAGGGCAAGAGGGGTCCATATCTGAATAGTCAAAGGGCATGGGATGTATAATTTTTTTTACTCCACATTATTGGGGGGGGGGACAACTGCCCCCGCCCCTTGCCACCCCCAAACGACGCCCCTGCCTGCTCCTGACACCATATGATATGAGTGACATACAGGTGTAAGATTATAAGTAAGATAAATTGCTTTTTTTTCCATCATTTGCGGCACCAGGCAGCTAGAAAGCTTAGGGCCTGATATGCTAGCCAAGTTTTCAATCTCCTTTGGCACCTCAACTTAACTTATATTGGGGTGTAGTGCCTTAAAAAGCCGCTCTTCATGTATTCAGCGCGGGGTGTCTCCTCTTGTAGATAGACTGACCAGGTTTCTGGGTGTTTTAATGTTATTATCTTTATGTCACAATATTCTGGCTGAAAATGTATGCGCATATTCTTTTGGCTGTTTCTTAAAGTTTGTCGAATAAGGTTTTGTAAAAAAAGATTGGTGTTTAGTGACTAAAAAATTTTCGGTTAATTTTGATTACTAAATGTTATTTTGAAGAAAAATATTTACGAACTTACTGGGTTCTGTTGTTAATCAAATGCTTTGACGATTAAATAAAATTTTTAGCTTTGATTAACGTGGCTTTTTAAAGGCTCGTGGGAAAATTATAGGAAGAAAAACATTTAATGAAATTTTGGAGGGGACTGTAGCAAGGTCGCAGGAGGAAGGGGTTTCTTAATCTTTCTCAAATTCCTAAATCTTCCAGAAACTCTTGGCCATCCTTATTTAAATTATGAAATAAAAATTTTTAATTACTCAGCCCCCCCCCAAAAAAAAAAAAAAATCTATGTAAGTGCCCTAACAGAAGGACCTCATGGTTATCCGTCCAATGCCGCCAGATTAATTGACAGAGGGAATTAAATACGTACTTTAGGGAAATTAGGCTTGATTACACTGAAAATATTGAACCAAGGTGAATTTTCGATTGTATAGAGAAATGCCAAATGTGGAATGGCATTAGAAGATAAAACAAAATATATTAAAAGTAATTAACCTTGTTTCGTGAGGGTCTGGTCTTTTTACTGAGTATCAGCCCAATTGTGATAAAGTGTTTTTTTTTTTACCAAAAAGCATATTTTCGCATATCCTTTTATGTGTAGAAGGGGTAGGGGCCTCGCTCTCTGGCTAAACCACTCCTTTCAACACCGAATTCCTTCAATGTTCCATAAAACATTTTGGTAACAAATATCAAGTCTACTTTTATTATGATGCTACAAAATACATATCAGGTCCTTATATACCGAATCCAGGCACGTACGCCTTCGGTATGTTCTGCAATGTCAAGCAATCTGGAAGATTGCTCTGGAAGAAGGTCAAGCAATCTGGAATAATTAGCAATATTATCCGAACTAGGGCTGGAAACCGGACACCCATATCCATTATCATTAAGTGCAGAGGTCCCGGTGATTCTACGAAGTACTGCAACGAAGCATTGCCAGAAGAGCCTCCCGTTGCCGCCGTGAGTCAAAGAAAAACTCGGCTATATGTCACCAAGCTCTATTTGAAGCCTCTTGATGGATTCAGCCATTATTGCAGATGCTGGGATCTAGACTGGCTGTCAATCGTTGAGCTAACACCTTCGGGCTCCTAGAGCCAAATATGCCGCCGGATATAGACACGATGAGCTAACGATTTGCAGCGTGAAACAAGCACAAGTTAGTTTTCAAGGTTCAATCGGGGTTATTTAGTGAAAATGGAGATGAATAAACTTAGAATATGCTGATGTGTGATAAAACGCACGTTGAGGACCCATGATCAGAGAATAATCTTTACTAGCATGCAGTATGGCTCCCACCCCACCACATGCCTCCTCAATAAACAAAACCTAGTAAACTAAACATTATGGTTCCTCCATTCCTCCTCAGACGTACTACCATCCCACCTAATTAACTTAACAAAGAAAAAACCTAATTTAATTTGAATTATCTTGAACTTCGTGACCTTTAACTAAATGCTTAACTTAGTTTTTGAAAGGCACAAGGGAGCTCCGACATCTTACCTGTTGTGGAACCATTTTCGACGCTTTAACCCATCCAGGGAAAATCAGAGCGTACTGTTGGAGTTTGTCTCATCTCAAGATCAAAAGCAAATCGTGTCAACGACAGACGGTAAAGCGAACTAAGAGATATGTGATCGTCTACAATACCAAGTCTTCAGTGCACGGCTTTGGACTGAATCAAGTCTTTTCAGGTGTGATATGAAAGTCGACTGCCAAATTACGGCAAAATACTACAGGTGACGTTTCAAAAGCCCATTGTAAAGCAGACGAGGGTTTTTGAAGACATGCGTGCTTCAGTTTCTTGATTTTGCAAAGAGAGTTTTAGCTCTAAAGCCTGGATGTAGTGTAGAAAGGAAAGGTTTTCGTCCAATTGTATACCTAGATACCTCGCGAAACCCCTTTTATGGCCGTCTGATCGTTCCTCTAGAATTCGTAATTCCAGTTCTGGAAGAAGAGTTCCAGCCTTTGAAAGAATAGAACGCACGATCTATAGAAATATAAATTAAATTGATTTTCCTCCATTCAGACATAAGTTTCTTCCAAGGTAATATCCATTTTTTCTTGAGTTTTTTCCATGTCTGAGTCTCAAAAGGCCGTTGTAGTGCCGTCTGCGAATGCCAGCAGCTCACTGAAGTCGTTGTCATTATGTGAAGTGCCCTAGCCGCAGTAGTTTGCAAAACCACAACGTCGTAAAATCAGGTCATTCACATCGATTAGAAATAACAAAGGACCTAGGATCAATCCTTGCGGCATTACTAAGTTTATTATGGCATAGTTCAAGAGAGTTAATATCACTCCAACTGAATTAATGGAATTCTTCAAACCAGTCATTATTGAAAAATTAAAAATGAACCTTAAAATGTTCTGGGGACTAAAAATTTCTATCAAACAATCATAGGCCTACAGCTTGACAAAAATTCGTTCATACCACGTACGAACTTTCTGTTTAGTATCCCGTGTTTATATATCATAAATAAGTCGCCATATTTTCTGGCTCTAAAGTAGGCCTGCAAATTATAAAAGATATAAGAATTATATATAGAATATATCATTACAGCAAACTTTAATTCACTTTTTAAACTAAAGTTTAAAACTTTAGTTCTGACAATGCTAAAAAAGATACCCCCCCCCCCCTTCCTCTGCGTGCGTCAATTCCGACAATAGATAACTAACAAAGGAAAAGTAAATTTTCCAAAATAGTCAAGTCACTTAGTTTTTTCCTTGAATTTCTGAAATGAATGAACTCCATCGTAGACCTGTCGACCCATGGACTGACCACTTCTATGTTACACTAAAACTATATGATTATATTCAAAAATCATTTATTTGTTTCCATATTACAAAAGATAACTGTTACTGAAATAAGCTATTCAATTATACGTAACTTATATCACATTTCATTCACCGGTGGCTAGAAACCATCTGACAAATAGAAAGTCTTCTGAACGGACAATTTTCCTTAGAACGCGTTCCACTGCACTTATTGCAATATTTTTTTTCTCTCTTTTTATTCCCAGGAAGTCAATAACTGGAAATCTATAATTATTCAGTAAACTGAGTCGGAGTTCAAACACATTGCAATTAATTTCCTTTTCTTATTAGGCTTGAAGTATAATACTCATATGAAAGTGTGTATAATAACAGTATATTCATCGTGGCAAGGAAATCAAAATAAAACATTTATTACCCCTAGCCCCATCCTAGTTCTACTCATAAGTGAAAACCACAATTTTCTAAAGAATTCCGTCTTTTTTCAAAATATGAAGTTTTGCCGGCAGGACCACATTTCGTCAGTGTTGCCACGTTGAACCATGAAAATAAGTAAGCATACACACTAAGTTAAATTTGTCCACAAACATTAAACATTAAGGATCTGGTATCTGGTACATCTTAAATTCGATTACAATATATGTATATATATATATATATATATATATATATATACATAAGCAATACAACCGGATTTCATTTTTACTGGCTCTATAATGATTTTATACGTATTACAAATATAATCATTTTTATATAACCAACATATTAAAAATATAATTAATTTTGTGTACATATTTAAATTCCTTTTTTTAAACAACCAGATTTCATTTCCACTGCCCTTGGTACTTTGCAAGTACCAAGCGGAATTTATAATAAAGTTATAAGATGGCTATTTAATGGTTTTACAAATATCATAACTAATTTTACTATATATAGTAAAATTAATCCGGGCGAACTAATTTGTTACGGCCGAAAAGCGTTGCCAAATCTACCTATTTAGTTTTGTTTTCTTATTTTTACGGTTCAGTTTGGCAACACTGACGATGTGATACCGTTATAAAAGCTTCACAAGTTTGAGACAAGCAAAGAAAGAATTAGAAAGTCAGGGTTTTTCCGGTATGAATAGACCTAAGATGGAAAAAATGGATAATTTGATTAGGGACTGCCTAGAAATTCAACAAAATTTTGGGTTTCATGCTCAATAGGACGAAAGCATGTACTAGAATTTCAAGGGAGCATTTCAATTTCTCTGATATAAATATTTGAAGGTGTGCCTCTCATTATACTTTGCAGTGTGATCCACAGCCATGTCTGTATCCAGGGGGAATTGCAGCCTAACATGGTTAATGGATGCCATAATTGACTATGACAAACCAAAGAGTCATCTAGGGCAGATGACTGCCCTAGAATGTATATTTAAAAAACACAAAATTTGTCAATTGACATAATTCATATGTCACAAATGATTATTTTTCGTTTCTTCATTTTACAGAAATATTTTTTTCCGCAGCTCTCTTATAGTACAATATTAATTTCGTGTTTGTTATTTCAAGTTTTTGAAGGCTTATTTGCGTAAATTTAATTTGGATGTCCTACAAAGGAATATAATTGTGTTAAATTAAATCTATTATTGCAATTAACTACATTAAGTTTTAAGGAAAATGGCCCAAGTAAAACGTACAAAAAAAAGAAAAGAAGCAACGTCACACAGTAGGTCTTTTAGGAAACTCTAAAATAAGGAAACGAAAAATAATCATTTCTGAAACATGAATTATGTCAATTGACAATTATAAATTTTTTTTTTTTATATATACAGTTTTTCTTTTCATCCTTAATTTAAATATGTTTCTCTAACATAATTATTCATTCTTTCGCATATTTCTTAAGAGTAACCCTCTTTTCCTCTTTTGAAAAGATCATTTGAAAGAATCCTCTTGAAAAGAGGATTCCTCTTTTCATTTATTAGCTTAGTCATAACATTTTTAACGGTTTTTGACTAAGTAAACAGGCTCAAGCGTATCCAAACTAATTAATTTCGCGGGAGGGGGGGGGGGGCCAACTTCGAAAGAAAACAAACAATTTGCAAATACATTAAAAATAATAATGAATTGAGGAGCACGGACGCGAAAGCCTCTTCCCCATGTATGTGTCTGAACTAGTTTGTTTATCAAATTCCCTGTGGCCTGAGATGAGACAATGACACTTGAAATTTGGGTATATCTATAACAACCACAACTAAAGTTAAAACATCAAATGAAACTTGGAGACTCATTTTGGAATCACGAAAACCCATTTAGGATTGTGCCCAATTTTTTTTTCAGGTAGGGGCCATTATAGATAATCTCCTTGGTCTTTTGAATTTATATCTTTAAAAGAAAAAAGTTTTCATGTCGATTTCTGTAGTATAGGAAGAGACTAAAATTGGGGCATTATGTATCTTTATCGGATGAGACTCCCGTCTCCTTTGCTTGAGCGCCAGCTATCCTGAGGCAAACTTCGGGAGAAACCAGCTACTAGATGGTTCGATTAGTCTTTCGCCCCTATACCAAGCTCCGAAGACCTTGTACGCAAACCTAGGGGACTTCCATGAAATTCTGTTTTACCCAACCATTACTGGGCCCAATATTAGTTTACCTACAAGGTCCTTAATTTCCCTAAAAACGCAAGATTTTTGAAAAAAAAAAAAAAACAGGAACAGGCTTGGGCAAGACCACATCAGTGAACCTGTCTCATCTCATTTTTATCACTGAATATACCATATTTAAACTAAAATATAATCAACATAAATAAGCAGTCAGCTGGTCTGCCACCTGAGATACACTGACAGTTAAAAAATCACTTTCAAAACACTGCAACAGAAAAACAAAGTTTCATCACTTGAACGTTGCCACCTTCAGTCAGGCCAACCAATCAATCAAAAATTGCCACACTGAGTTCAAGGCTAAGCCTGTAATAAATCAAAATCATCGCTGACTTGTACCATAGGCACAGAAGTGTCATCTATAATAGCCCGAGCTTTAGGCTCACATAATCCTGTTTCTTTAAGACGCCATTCCCAGTCCATTTTTTGCACAGCGTGGAGGGATTCCGCTTCGTTATGATGACGTAGCAACATGGACTCCTAAAAAAGATTTTAGTGAATTTAGTATATTAGCTAGGAAAAGTTATAGCAGTAATTCAATCTAATGGGGTTATACCAGGGGTAGCTATTATGTGCATGCTTCACCTGTAGTCTCTTAAATCCTCGTATTTATTATATGAAAGGTACAAATTATGGAATAATGTTGAACAATATTGATAATCGTAAAAGAAATTAAAAAAAAATAATTTGGTAAGTATCATTTTTTCGAGGGGAATTAATTAAACATTGAATCAATACAAATTTCAAGTTGAGAATTTAGCATTGAAAGTTCGAAGTTGGCCTTCATTAATGAGGCCTTAATATTAAATGAGGCCTGCAATTAATGAGTTGGCCTTCTCTTCTAAATCAATCCATTATCTTCGGATACTGATTAATGACTTTGCCTTCTGAAGATAATATTTATTTTTAGGCCTAAGGTTTTAGATAATTATAATCGTGTACTGAAAGATACTGATATTACAGCTCGTGTAAGACTATGAAAAGCGTTATAGATCAGTTTGTTGTTGTGGGGCTACATACTTTTGACACCCAAATTAATATTCTTATTTTATGTACTCGGCTATTGTTTTCAGTATAGCGCTAGTTTTATATAATCCTACAAACATAGGGAAATATCACCAGTTGGATTATTTGCACTAATGTCATCGATATATGTTAGATAAGCTGTGGAGTAATAATTTTTGTTTCGTTTTAGTTTCAACTTCGCTCTTTACTTCCCTTGGAGAAACTTTTTTGTCATTAGTCAATATAAGTTTCAAATTGACAATTTAGCATTGAAAGTACAAGGTTGGTCTTCATAAATGAGGACTACCCTCTCTTTTACAGCAGAAATAAAAATATTTACATTAAAACGAATTAAAACAATAAATAAACTTTTTTTTCAAACGTAGGTAAAGAGACGAATAAGAGTTTCAATAGGGATAAGTCCTTTATTAGACAGTGAAAAACAAATACATAAGTTCTGAATATTTCAAAGACACAGTCCGTCTTCATCATCAGCAGAAATACTAAAGCATTATTATTAACCCAAACTATATTTATACAGAAAAAAATGTAATAGCTTCCGGATCACTGAATGTTACCGGTCCATTGGCTTAAAAAATTCGTTAACTAAGTTCATTCTAAGTCTTGATTTCCTTAATTTTGCGTAAATTTATGTTGAATTCTTAATAGGGTTGGATCAATCTTCTTCTTCTAATTGTAAACAGAATGTTGCTGAATTTATAGTTATAAAATTTTCAGGATCTATCATCCCTATATATACGACGTTGAATTTTTTTTTTACAGGCCACACTGCCGTTCTTTGACGAAACGAATAAGATTTGACGAAACTCTTATTCGTTTCGTCAAAGAAAGGTAGTGTTATCTGTGAAAAAAATTCAACGTAGGTAAAGAGCAACACTAAAATAAAAAACGAGCAGAAATTACCACAGCAGGAGGGGGCTGTTACCCCCATCAGCACTCCCATACAAGATTCAAGTTGCTACTTGAATTTCACTGAAACCATGCTATAATACAGGATGCCAATCTGGTAACTACAAACGCTTCATTGATTTTCAATAAAAAGAAGTATTTTCATGTTATCAGCAAAAATAACCTAAATTTTGTTTCTTTTTAACGTCCGAGCAAGCAATTGAATGTTACTAGGGAGTTTAGGGAGCCCCGTAAATCAAAATTATGACTCCAATAAAAAGTCTTAAGTTCACTTAAAATATTAACTAGGGTTAACACACCCAAAGATGTTAGCTCTTAAATCCATCTCCCATTGGTACATTATTTTTTCCCACTTATCATCAACATCTTGCAGGCAGGATAACAATCTCCCAGTAAATCCCCTGACTCGCCATTAATTTCTTCAGCTTCCTGTTCAAAAGCGATGGGGTAATAGGACATTTTAGGAGTGATGCTCTAATTAGTTATTAGTAAATTGAATTATCAAAAATTATTAAATCAGTGGTTCCCAACCTTTTTCGTTCCGCGTACCCCTGATCAAGGCCCAAAAAGGTTGCGTACCCCTTTCTTGAGAATTGTTGTTTTACTTTTTTCTTAACTAAAATTAGATTTTCAAAAACACGAGATTTATTGTCATATATGACGGTGCACAAATGTGTAAAAGTACGTACAAAATCAATTAGAGACTTGAGGCTGCTTTTTAGATAAAATATTATCAAATCTTGGTTCGATGTCACTAACGGCAATTATAAGGTTATTTTGAACACTCAGTCTGTTTCTGTGTTTGGTTTTGATCAATGACATTGCCGAAAATGACACTTCACAAAGTTAAGTGGATCCGAATGGCAACACAATAGACATTTCACTTAGTTCCTTGTATTCTGCTTCCACCTCTAACCATAATCGGGAAACAGTTACATTTTGGAATTTCAGTTCTAAGGCGCGATCACTGGCAACTTCGATCAGATTCTCTGTAAGCTTGTCGCTAAGACCAGAGCTTGAGGTCACGTCTCCAACAAATGGATTTTGGACCCAATCCTGGGTTCTATCTTGGGTCATAATCGATGGGAAATATGAAACAAGTTCATCTCGCAACTTTGTCAGATGCTTCCGAATACAATCACAGATTGTGTTGAGGTTATCAATTTCACTATCCTTCGCAAACTTTTCAAGGGTCGGGAAGACACTAACGCTGTTTCTTTCAGCCTTTTTAAGCCAGAACTCTAATTTCTTGACGAAAGCACAAATCTTCGAATTCAGGGAGAGTCCGTCCGTCCGGAAACCTTGCATTGAGAGATTCAAGTCATTCAATTTGTCGAAAACATCCGCAAGATAGGCCAGCCTGCAGACCCAGTCCTGGTTTTCAAAAAGTGAACTGAATGCAGACTTTTGCTCCAGAAGAAACATATAAACTTCTTGTCGAAGCTCGGTAAGTCTGTTTAATATCTTCCCACGAGACAACCAGCGAACTTCTGTGTGCAGAAGTAAATGTTGATGTTCCGAACCCATCTCTTAGCAGAGCAACTTGAACAGTCTTGAGTTCAGTGGTCGGGCTTTGATGAAGTTGATCACTTTTACAGCCTCGTTGAGGGTCTCGTGCAGATGTGCGTTCATCCTTTTCGATGCAAGAGGTTGCCTGTGGATGATGCAGTGCAACCACTTCACCTTTGGATTTTTCTTCCTTATCCAGGCAATGAGTCCATTATTCTTCCCTGTTAGGGCGGCAGCCCCATCACTGCAAACTGATAGACACCAGTCCCACAAGATGCCCCTTTCTGTGAGGAATTTTTCAATCACCTTGAATAGTTCTTCTCCTGTTGTTCTTGACTGTAGGTTTTGACAAAACGGAATATTTTCTCTTATGTCAGAACAGTCTTGATATCGGACAAAGACGATCACCTGGGCTTCCACTGACACATCCGTGCTTTCGTCAAGCTGTAACGCAAACATCTTCGTCACCTTTAATTGCTCAACAACCTGCATGACAACATCGCTTACAAGGTCTTCTATCCTTCTTAAAACAGTATTGTTCGACACAGGTATAGACTGAAGGGCAGTAGCAGTTTTCGTATCAAACATTATTTCACTGACTTTCACTAGTGCTGGTAATATCAGACTTTCGGCAATGGTGTGCGGTTTTTTCTTTTTCGTGACTAAATAGGACACAGCATATGAAGCCCGGAGAGCCTTGGAAGAAAATGATGCCACTTTTGAAATTTCCAAACAGTTACTAGCGAATGCTTCTTGCTTACGCTTGAAAAACTATCGGCTAACCGACATGAGAAGGGTGCACATTAATGAGATGTCGGTTCATATGCGCAGGTTTCATGGAACTGTTGGCCAAGACTTGACCACAAAGAACGCACTGTGCATTCACTGGATCAAACTTTGTCGCACCAAATCCGAGCCCTAGGTATCCTGACAAATATCGACGCACTTTGACCGAACATGATTCGTCATATTTCTTCGTCTTAGGTGCAGGTTCTGAGTTTAGGGTACCATCATTCGGCTTCTTGTTATTCCTGATCAGTAATCTAGCCATTTTTGTTTGCAACCACAATTCACGAACTTTGTGTTTCAACAGATGGCAAGATACTGAAATCGTTGGGTTCAAATTGTCTGTGACTGAACTAATCGAAACCTTACGGCTATGGAGAAAAATTAGCGGGTTACTGAAAGCGAAATTTTTGAAAATGAGTCTGAAATTACGTACAATGGGTTATCAGATTTTGAGGAAAATGTTGGAACTGAGTCAGAACAAAGTTTTAAAGATGTAGACTAATTTTGGGACCTTCGCGTACCCCCTGCGAGGGTTTAGCGTACCCCCTGGGATACGTGTACCACCGGTTGGAACCACTGATTAAATCACAAGTGCTAATTTTCAAACGCTAATTTACAAATTATTATCAAGTTAAGTCGCTACATGAGTATTAAATTATCAAGTCTCCAGTTATGAAATTGAAAAAAAAAATTAACTAGTAATAGAACAGTGTTAAATTAAATCGTTAAAATTTCATATTAAATCATGAAGAAGTGATGAGCAATTATTATCAAATGATTAATTATTGTCGGATATTATATGATAAAGTATCGTCAACTTAAAACTATAATTAAATTAGTTTTGAATTAAATTTTCATATGTTAAATTATATGTTGTCATCACAATAAACTATTAATTATCTTAGAATTCCAGATTCGAATATTTACAAAGAGTCTATAATAGATTTAATTGTCTTGTAAAAAAAGAAAAAAGAAAAAAAGGACAGACCTTAATTTTTTCCCACTTGTCATCAACATCCTGCAGCCAGGACAATAACAGCCTCCCTGTAAATCTGGACCTGGCATTAATCTCCTTGGCTTCCTGTTCAGGAGTGATGGGGTTATACACTTCTTCATCTCGAAGAATAGTACAGGCAGAATATGGAAGACTCTGATTGGCTGACGCTCGAGCCGCTCGGCCATGTACGCGCAGGATCTCTTGCTCCACAGATAACACTAATTTTTCTTTCTCAACCAAATGCTACAAATATGACCTTCAATCAAATTTCATTCAGCTAATAATTTCTTTTTTTATTTTAACAAATATTAAAAAAATAAAACTTCTTTTTGTAGTACATATCATCTTTAGGAATAATATAAATATCGGTATATTAGATTTGATGGAAAATGTAGGCCTACGGTTTGTGGTGCCAAATGGGAAGTGTGACCTGAACTGATTATGTTATTTTTTAATATTTTGGCCACCTCCTTTTGATGGCAATGGTCAATGTGCACCCCCCCCCCCCTGAAGTTTAAAAATGATACTAATAACAGGGTATGGAGAATCAAACATGCCAACGGGGAGCCCAGATTTTGTTGGTGACAATATCAAAGAATAAGTAACAACGGGCAGAACAGGCAAATAAATTATCTCTGCTTTAATTAATATATTTTATTTTATTTTTTTATAATGTTTTATTTATTTAGCTTTCTTCTAGCAAAAAATGAACGTTTGCTAGTGTTTTATTATTGCCAATTCACCTAAATCGCCATTGATATACCCGTCAATGTTTCTAATCTTACGATTTTCTGTTTTGGATTTGTTAGATAGAGCACATTCTAATTGTAGGGTGATTATTCCTAGTTTTGCAGATGATACCCATTTTACTGCCGCAGCAAAGACTGAATCTGATTTAATAGAGATAATGAGAAGAGGTATGTTAGGTATAGATAAGTGGATGAGAGTGAATAAGCTTTTGTTAAACCATAGTAAATCAGGTTTTATTATATATGGTAGATCATCAAATTTTTACCCTTGGGTTCTGGATTTGCAAATGGAGAATTATGTAATTAAGCGTACAAATACTATACGATACCTTGGTGTTATTGTGGATGAATGCCTTAGTTTTAAAAGTCATGTTTCTTTTATTAGTAGTACGATTGCAAGAAATGTTGGAATGATGAGAAAGTTAAAAAATATTTTCCATGATTCTGTTTTGAGATTGATTTATTTTTCGTTAGTTCACCCGTATTTAGTATATTGCGTGAGTATATGGTCTAGCACATTTTCAGTGCATTTGCAGCAGTTACGTGTGATACAAAATATGGCACTGCGAGTGTTGTCCGGAGATAATCGGAGAACTTCGGTGAGATCCCAATATGTACAGTTAAATATTATCCCTGTGTCAGGTCTTGGGAAATTTTACCATGGGTTATTTATGTTTAAGTATTTTTCTAATTTGGTTCCCAAGTGTTTTTTAAATTTATTTATTTCTGGTGATGATGTACACAATTATCCTACTCGTCATGCTAGAGATATACGGACACCTCAAGTTACTAGTACTAGATCGCTATTTTCAATACGTCATGTGGGGCCAGTTGTCTGGAATAATTTGCCTGTTTCTTTAAAAAGTTCAGTGAATCTATGTGAGTTCCGTCGGGACCTTAAAACCCTTTGTCTCCATAGGTATGAATTTGTATGAATTTGTTTAAAGGGTGGTATAGTTGAGTCACTCTCAGGTTTGCCCGGAACCCGTTTTTCCCGTTTTTCCTATATATTTTTATTTTTTTTTGTTTTGTTTATTTATTATTTATGGGATGGCGGCGGGAAGTTTTGGAGTATGTGAAGTATTGATTTTTGGTTATTGCGACCAGGAGCCGAGTGAGTGTAGGATTTTCATTTTTTCTTCTTTTTTTCTTTCTTTCCTCTTTTTCTCGTTTTTTCTCTTCTTTCTCTTTATTATGTTATTATAAGTGTTAATTTTAAGACGGTAAATACTTCCGAACAAGCGTTAGCTTATGGAAGGTCATTTGTTTTTTGCGTTGTGTTGTTTTTGGAATAAACCCTTATCTTATCTTTTCTTTATCTTTAATCACTGCAAAGTTGTGTTTTCATGCACCGGGTTTGAAGCGTGTTTCAAGCGGGTTCGACAAAAATCGTTTTCAAGTTCTCCCTGTTCAACCCAGCAAACTAAGAGTTTTCATCTTAAGGGATCCAAGCGTGTTGGACACGGGTTCCTTAAAACTGTAACGCAGCAGAACAGCATGGTTGAACACAGGTTCTGAGAAGACATTCGCCCGTGTTGAACATTCGCCCGGCACCCAAAACGATAATCTGCATAACCCGTGTCGAACTCCGTGTTGGATGTAGGTGGCCTGAAAACAAGGCTCAATATGTTTCTATCTTGTGACTCAAAATACATCTGTTATTTTTACTGGTTTAAGATTTCACATGAAAGAGCCAATTAGATTTAAGATAAGCCGGATAATTTGTTTCTCCGGGAACTGTATTTGCTTAACGTGCCAAGGACATCAAAACACAAATTTTTTTCCGGGGCCCATCTTTAATCTAGTCCTATTTGAAAACTACGACTTTCTAAAACTTCTCTTTTGGTTGTTTCAAAATTATGAAGTCTTTAGGGCAGTACCATATTATTTTCAGTGTTGCCATGTTGAACCGTGAAAATAAATAAAAACTAATTAATTAATTTTGACAGCGGTTTCGGCACTTAAAAAAATTCAAATACTAACAATCTGTTAATTCCCAAAGACAACTACACCGTCTTAGCAAAACTGCAGCTTCTTATGCTTTTTATCATTTTTTTTTTTTAGCTAAGCTTTCATTCATTTTTCAACCACGCTTCCTTTTTTTAATTTTTACGCCAAAGACTGCATAACTACATATGAAGGTCTTTTTCATTTAAAATTAAGTTCCCGATTTTTGCAATTTTCATATGTATACAGTAGTCCAAGGTTCCAGAGGCGCAATTCAAAGAACCAGGTTTAATTTCCAGTATCCTTTCGCCTTAATGTATAATGTGATAGGTCCTACGAAAAAGCGTTATAGACGTAAACTAAATAATACTAATAGCATACTCTTTAGTAGAAAACTTAATAACAATGTCTTATTTTCTCTTTAGTACCAGTTTTTAAATGTACTACCAAGATAACAATTTTGAAAATACTTATGAAGTTTGATTAACCATACGATAATATTTGAAATAGATAGTAAGCCCGTTCTTTTGCACTAAGATCTTACATCTAACAACTCAAATCTTTCTGCAGATTTCCGTTCTTTTAACTCATCTTTGTTCTAAGATCTTACAGCTCACTGATGTAAGCAAAAAGTGTAAGAAACGCCATCTTTCTTCCATATAGAACAATGATGAGAGAACTTTGACGATATACTCATCATTGTTCTTAGACCGCCGATCAGAGCAGAATGATGAAAGACGTTTGCAAAAGAACGCTATAAGATGTAAGATCTCATCACAAAGATCAGTAAAAGAACGGCCCTAGTATTTTGAAAAAATATTAAAATAGACGAAGGTACAGCAAATTTGGGACGGGGGTCACCGGTGTGATTAAGGGCCGACTAAGGTAGAGTCGACCCAGCTCCATGGGCGCCCATATGGGAGAGGGGAGAGGGGGGCTCCAGCCCACCTTGCTGAATGATGCTGCCTTATATTTTATATTTTTGTTTTGAAATTTCTATTATACAGCATTGGAAGTGCCGATTAGCCCAGCTAAGTCCCCTCCCTAAAATTCAGGTTATGGGCGCCAATGCCCAGCTCCAAATAACTATCTGTGGGGAAAACATGGGAAGCATTGAATGATTTGCCTCCAGACATGAATCGTAGTCCCAGTCGAAGGCAGTGAATCAGGAGATCAGTACCTGCCTTACGCAGACCATAGTGAGCATGTTTTTTTTTGTTTTTTTTGCAGATGGTAGTGACAGTGAGCAAGTACAGATCAGGTTCATCTAACACCTTTTCTCTCCCTGGCTGCACTTTCGTCAGCGCTGAAATTAAAAAAAATTATATCTTTACCATGGTGTATCATATTCTCAGTATATTCCGCCCGTTTCTTTCCTAATTGTGCCCCCGTTCGTATCTTTAATTGGGACAAGTCCTAATTGACAACTCCCTCTCAATTTTTTCCACAAGAACAATCGATTCTATATACACCATTTTGTATATATTTTTTGGATTTACATCTTTACCTGTACTGAATAAGAATCTTATAGCGTTTTGAGATTTGAGAGCCAGAATAACATTTCTTTTTTTTATATAAAACATGAAATAAATTTTAGAAAAAGTTAGCGACCTTGCGTCAGATTAGCACAAAACTCGCAATTAGAGCCAGATTAGCATTGCACTAGATTCATTCCGTTTTTCAGCATAATAGCGCCTTAGTAATTGCCACAAGAAAGGCAATAGGAGACCACGGAATCAAATGAGGAGGAAAAACTCTCCTGGACTTAGATTATACTGATGAATTAAGCATTCTAGATGAAAGTGTGAGCAAAATGAATGAACTTTTAGGGGTTTTGCGAGTTCAGGGTGATAGCATAGGTTTGAAAATTAATGGTAAAAAACCTAAGTCACTAAGGCTAGGAACAAGTAAAGATGAAAAGGTTACGTTGGGTAACGAAAATATTGATCAAGTGGACAGCTTCACTTACCTTGGTAGTATTATTAGTAAAGACGGTGGGTGGGAGCATTGAAGATGTTAAAAGTAGAATACCCAAGGCTCAGGGTATTTTTTCACAGTTAAAAAAAAGTTTGGAAGAATAGGAAGATGCAAACCAAGATTGTAATATTGGAAGCTACAGTGATGACAGTAGTCAAATATAGCTCTGAAGTATGGGCGCTCCGAAAAGCGGATGAAGATTTTCTAGATGTTTTCCAGAGAAATTGCCTACGGATTGTTCTGGGTACCAGGCTGACTGACCGTCTTTCCGACAGGAGGCTGTACGAAAAATGAGGTTCAATCCCGCTTTCTAGGGCTATAATGAAAGAAAGGTTGAGATGGCTAGGGCACATTCTGCAGATGAAGGATGACAGATTGCCGAAAATTGTCCATTTCAGCTAACAGTCTAGGGCTAAACGGAAAGCAGGTCGTCCTCGTCTGGGGTGGGAGGATGACATAAAGAAAGATTTAAGGGAAATTGGAGCTTCCTGGGAGGGTCTAGAGGGAGGCTTTGGATAGATTGGGATGGAGAAGCGTGCGTAGCAGTGTTGGTCTCAAGCACCTTGGTGCTGCAGTAAGTTGTTAGTAGTAGTAGTATTAGTACTTCTTGCTACAGTTTTTGACAATGAGGGAACCGACATCGATGTAGTCTCCAAATTGATGGAATATTGGGTAAACCTTGGTTTATGATTAATTATTTTAATACTCCTGATCCTAGTTTACTTGAATGGGAACATGTCCAAATCTTAAGGGCCAAAATCCTTTTGATCCCCGAGCAGAGGGTCGGAAAAAAATGTAAAGGATTTTATGCATAACTTTTAAAATTATATTTGATCAATTTTTCATACCCAACCGATGTGATAGCCAGTTTTATACCCAGCCGATGTGATAGCCAGATTTATACCCAGCCGATGTGATAACCGGCCGATGAGTTCCCAACCCAAAGACATTTCTTAAATCCTGAATCCCCCCTCATTGTAGGGCTAATTTACGAAGAAAATTTTTCATCGTGTTTTTTCCTCAACAGGATTGAGCTAGAGGGCCAATTATTATGGATTGTGGTCCAGAATTTGTTTATTAAATGTATTTGTGAGTATTTTTAATTTAAGCGTAAGGTATTAATAAAACCGATCTGAATATAGTTATATTAAACCAGTTAAATTTTACAAGAACGAAAAAACTGAAAATACACTTTGATTTTTCTTCTTTTACGGCAAAAGTTATTTGTAACAGAACCATTTTTTGGAAGAATCAGTAAAAATGTAGCACTTTTGAAAAAAAACCTTGAATCTCTAAGTACCTTGAGAACTGACTAAGGTATGAGAAAATGAATTTGACCATTCGATTTAGTGCTTTAAATTTAAGTGCTATAAGTACAAATTTGACGAAAACTTCAACATAATGTATTTTGAATCAGTAAATGAATGGTATATTTCAGAGCGACTACCCACAAGTTCAAAAAGGCTAAATTTACATTCTCGTCAAATACGTAAAACGACTAAAAATAACATGGTCAATAGCTATATAAAATATAGCTATTGACAGAAGATTCTGTGGAATTTTAAAGCCGTGTAATCGCGTTTTGTCAGGAACTGAGATCCAACACTTATTGCTACTCTAATTTTACCAATTGCACCAATTAAATTCATTATCTTATAGACACCACTGGGCAAAGAGAAGGAGTTCCATAGCAGCTAAACCCCTTCCATCGTGTCATTGCAAATGAACCATCTCTTTAAGAGCAACCACGACATTAATGTAAGACAATTAAGTAATTAATTAAGTACAATTAAATAGGTAATATTTACGTTATAACGTTATATTTACGTAATATAACGTTATATTTACCTGCATGCGGAGTTTGTATCTCTCCTTTTCTTGTTGAGTGAATAGCTCCTGCATTGGGGTGGAAAGATTCTGTGGAGTAGACAACATTGCAACTGCCATCCGCGAGGAGGCATTGCCAGCTAAGACGTAAGAACATCGGTTCATTAAATAGTCTTTAAATCCTTGGGGAGGTTTGATTTTTACGGGAATCAAATTCCGTCGCTTATGCTCAATCTGAAACAAACATTTTTACAAATATTTTCACCTATGCTGTTAAGACAGTAGCGTCAGTTCTCGAGAATATAGGGAGGGGGATTCTATTTTTTAAAACCTAAAGGGAGCAAGTTTCTCTTTTTTCAATAAAGATACCAAAAAACGAAATTTTCTATTGAAAATATCCCTCTCCCCTCCCGAAAAAAGGCCTTTTTCAAAATCTAGGGGTTCTAGGCACGGGCAGAGGTGTAATTTTCTATGGGGCAGGGCGGTAACTGCCCCTCTCAGACCCCCCCCCCCCAACTGAAATACACTTTCTTCAAAAATCTTGTCAAAACTAAAATGTAACTGCATAATTCAAGCCTCCACAGAAACGGGTCAATTTTCTTCAGCATATCTTTACCTTTATGACATTATATGTCTCATTTTTCAGTTTTCACCGTCATTTTCACAAGATTTGGGATAATCGCCTCCAACTTGCCCCCCCCCCCCCAGATTTTGACGAAACAACAACACTGGGCGCGGTTAAGTGTCCCCACAGCCTTTTTCGATTGACGCCACTGAGTTTCATCTTTTATGCTTTTATAAAATGTTTTACCTTATTTTTTTGCTGATTGTTCGCCCAGTTTTGTTCTTTCAAATAGGCGCTAATTAATTACTCCGAAATTAATTAAATTTAATTACTCCCTGGAACTGCATAACTGCTCATGGTCATGTTACGTTAAAACGTTATTACGTTTAATAGTCAATCTCCTATTTTTCTAATGTTTTCAAATATTAATTGTTGGTTGAGCTTCCACTTAACCAATTCAAAGAATCAGACTTGGTTTTCACTACCCTTGGTGTTTTAAGGAGGTATACTTCAACTTAATTATATTATTAATAAATAAAGGAATAAATAAACATAATTTATGAATAAAAATAAATAAAGAAACAACTCTAATAAAGTTTTACACCAACAAGGCTGGGAGACCTCAAACAAAGTAGTTATTTGTTAACAACACCAATTACAACCGCATCAAGAAGATACAGCCTAGGGTAGGGCGGGGAGGGGGAAAGGATCGGCTACAAAACTTAGCCTTAAACAAATTATAATATATACTAAAACCTCCTTTTAATACTAATCAGAGTCGTAGCAAGAGGAAGCGGACTTTTGAATTGAGCGGGAGAGAAGATTACCTTCAGTAAAACATAATTAAGAATACCTTGTGACGGTGGAGTGGTTTAGAACGTGTGCCCAATCTAAGGGCTATCAGGTTCAACTCTGATTGTCACAAGGAAAGTTTATCAGCGTAAACATTTATCGAGGCAAATAATTATTTTTTTAACTTACTAAATAATTATTGACTCCAATTTTTTAACTTGGTTGAATAGGATTTTTACGAAGCAAAAAAAAGCGTGTCATAGTATTTACCTTGTTTTTATTAATCAAAGGCAAGGTAGTTTTTTCACATGTCGGTTTTGTCGGAGAGGATTTCCAAGTGCCCCTCATCATCTAAACTTTTAATCCTTTTTGTTTTAATTGGACTTAAATATTCTGCATTTCTGACATAATTTTCGGCTAAATATTCTCGTCCTTGAACAGCACCAACCCTATAAAACTTTTTCGTTTTCAGTGAACTATAAAACATAAACAAGATTCCAAAGTCAATATACCGTAATTATTTTTCCCTCTAGGCTTCCATTTTGCCTGTTGACCTAAAATGCAACTAAACTAAAAGAAAATGGCAGAGGAAAATCCTCCAAGAAAAAAGAAAGCCACCCCCCCCCCTTCTCTACAAAAGACAGTATGATTTTCAAACGGTAATAATTTTTTAGCTCCTTTTTCCAGAAATAAACCCTACAAAAACCCTCAAAAATTATCGCAATTCACAGTAACACCAAAGAATGTCAACCCAAGCCTTCACAGCCCCCTAGATTTGGCTGTTATCATGTTCATATCTTCAACATGGTATTTAGAGCTATATTAAGCTAATACTTAATCCATGCGCAATTACGGTGCAATTAAAGTGTGTAGAATGGGGCAACCTAAGACCATATCCAAGATTTAGTCATAAATACAACCACAAAAGGAGTAACTTTAATTTGTGAATATTTATATACATATATTTTAATATATATATATATATATATATATATATATATATAT
>JAQQPU010000450.1:53734-68834 GCA_029168905.1 Artemia sp. Kazakhstan ARC1039 | reverse complement strand
TATATTTATACATGCTGTTTGACATTTCTTGCGAGTTATTTGTTCTTAAACACTTTTGTTTAACTTTGTCTGATTAGGGAGTCAAAAAGCAATTCTTAAAGAAAGGTACATGCCCGTTTACAGGTATGACATTCCTCACATACGGTTGATTTTGTGGTTATTGGTTGTTTGAAATAGAGGTAGGCGCGCCCTCGGCATGAAGTTTTACAACCGAGACTTCCTTAGAAAATATGTCATGCTTGCCCTATGCGTATCGCTCTATTTTTAGTTTTTAAATTTTCGATTTTCGTGGGTAACAGGTAAAAAAATCACTAACTTCTAATGCGTTTGGAGATACAAGTGTAATTTAGCATATTCGTAGTTTTCCTATTAGTGCTTGAATCTTACCGTTAAATAGATTAATCTATGGGGGAGGGGGGGGGCAACTCCCTTCCTCCTTGATAAACGATGACAATGAGAAAGAAATTTCGTTAACTACCTGTTTCCTAATTTTTAAAAACATTTCCACACAATTGACAAAGGGCTGTTGCTCAGCTACAGGAGGTAGTTGCAGGTTTATCACTGGGGTAGGTTCGTTAGACGTTTCTGCTTCCATGGGTTTCCGAATCTTCCTTTTCCTGGGATGAACTTCAACTTAAAAGATAAAACAGTAATTAGACACTGATTAGAAATTAATTGATTAATCGGTTACAAAGTTAATGTTTACAATAATCCTTAACAATAATATCTGCATTTATAGTAATTCATATTTATTATATTAATTTATATTTATAGTAACAGTTGGTATTTATATTAAAGAACGACTCGACGTTAAGTGTCTATATAAGATTGACTATTCCCTGATAGAAATAAACTTATCAATTAATAATCATATAATCGATAAATATAACTAGTATATTAGCAAAGTCATGACGTATTTGATAAAATAAAGTAATATAAAGGGGGGAGGGGCGTTCCCCAACATTGAGCATGACCAAAAGTAATGAAAATAAGGCAATTTACTTGGGTCAGGGATCCTCAGGTCACGTTTTACTCCTATTGCCAACAATCACTACAAAACGAAGCCACATCGGATGGGTAAGTTTTAAGCGATATTTATGTATTAAACGTACTCTTTTGGAGACCAATCACAAAAAACCGCCCATTCAAGAGACCGCTATAGAGTAATGCAAAAGGCATGGTTTCCATTGCATTAACGATATTTGAACTATTGTTTTTTGAGGTTTAGGGGTGGAGGAAGGTACCTAGGTTAGGTTACGTATTTAATATATGCTATGTTTTACCCCCCACCCCTTAATGTGCAAATATATAGCTCAAATTTGTTTCTAAACTATTATATATTCATCCTATTTTATTTCATTAGCATTAACCAACCTTGACTTCTTTAGCAGTATATAAAAGAGTACGTTTAATAATTAAGTACCTTTTAAGCAAGTACTTCACCCACCATAATGTTGACAGCTCATGTTTTTGTTGTTTGTATTTTGGCAATTCAGCCAAAAAAAAATGCAAGACATTCTCTTATGGATGTGAGGTCGTAATCAAAAATATAAGAGGAATATAGGAACTTGGAGGAGAGAGGAAATAGTGAAACTTTGAAGAGAGTGGGGTGTAGGTTGTTCCTGCTCCGCTAGTTTCATGGATGTGAGTTGTTAAAAGTAATGGTAAAATTCTACTTTAGCTACTTTTGGCTATCTTGGGAAGGGGTTAGGTTAGGACAATGAGACTTTCAGGGATGGGTCTACAGGCTAAAGTATGTCCCGGTAAGGTATTTTGAAGTACCTACCTCCACTCCTTCTCCCTCTAGAGGGTAATGAAATTTGCCTACATGACAGGTCTATACCCATTGAAATTTTGACAAAACAACATTTTACCTTAATTTTCAGTTATCAGTTTCTTTTTCTCTGGCTTTAGCTCTGAAAATGCAATTTCAGTTATTTGAGCAGAATTTTAAGACATATAAATAGTTTATTTTCAAAATTTAGGAAATGTATTTGCATATCTTTAAAACCTTATAAATTGGGACTGAGCAAAGTTGTGAAGCTGAAAACAATTTTGTTGTACTTCATTTAAGCAGAAGATCTATTTTGCAAGGTTTCACTTCTATAACTCACATATTTTTAAAGGTCAGGACCCTCTAGAGGGAGAAGGAGTGGAGGTGGGTACTTCAAAATATCTTCCCAGGACATACTTTAGCCTGTAGACCCATCCCTGAAAGTTTCATTTTCTTAACCTAACCCCTTTCCAAGTTAGTCAAAAGTAGCTAAAGTAGAATTTTACCAAAGTAATAATAGTAATGGCTACGTATTTAAACCTAACTAAGATTTAAATAATTTAAGATTACTGGCAACAAATAAAATACATGGGAAATCCGGTTTCTCTTTATCCAAAAACCATATAGATTGACATACCTTTTAATCCATTAGCATACGTTTACATACTGACTGAAGTTGCCGAGCACTTAACTACCCTAGTTAATGTATAACCCGAAATAGCCCTATTGGAAAGTGTCTCCCAAAGAATACCTTAATTGACGTTAGACTGAATTTTCAATGATGGCTCAATTTGACAGGATGTAAGTGATGGGAGGTCAAATTTAGATATCCTAAATAATGATCTTTTTCCAAAGATAATTAATGGCCAAAATTCATAAAGATACGAATATAATGCATGCTAAGTTGTTTTCTTTTTTACAAGAATTTCCTGAGGGAAACGAATGACTTGTGCAGAATTGTATCTGGATTGAATATTACAGAGAAATGTAAAGGAACTCGCCCGACCTTTGTCTTTTTCAGTGACATTTTTTATTTGCTAGAAAATCGATTATGGGCCAATGCGATTTTGCCAAAATTTACAATTCTCGATCCATTGGATGTCGACCCCAAGATTTGGCCGAAATAGTGTTTTTTCTAGAATTATATTAGAAATTTAAAAAAAGAGGGCGACGGTTGCTACAAATATTGCCGTTCCAACAGTACCAGTAAAAACTAATACAGGTAAATTCGGACGGTCTGTTTTCCCCGAGTCGGAAGAAAGCTTAACTCCGTCATTGGTTTTGGTTAATAAAATTACAAATTCCACTTCAATCCTGACCAACAGAATTACCACTATTGAATGGTACACTCACATTTCACCAATATTTGCTTTTGGCCCACCACCAACTGACACGAAAACTGCAGGAACACTATTATAACCTCTATGTCAGCGGTCGGGGAGCCGGAGTAAATTACCCCAAATGGGGTAAAAATGAAACTTTTGTGAGTAAAAAGTATATATTTTTAATTTGCTATTTTATAAACCTGTTAGTATTTTTTCCAACTTACAGTTAAGCGACATATGCAGGCCACGCCATCTAACTCCCCACTACTTGGCACTACTAGTGTTCTCGAGTTAAATCTTTGCGCAGTAAAACACAGTACCGGGCCCCGGCTACCCGTTCAGTACTTGCCATGTCGTCAAGATACAAATACGTTTACGAGTCAGAGAGCCAGTTTTTGTAGTTAGTTGCTGACAAGACCACTATTTTATCATCAATATATCGATAACGGTTAGCCGCAATTTGAAAATTTAATTCAAGTATTTTAATTATTATTTGCTCTCTCCCTTCAGATGGCAGCCAAAGAAAAAGAACATACCAAGACGAATTCCTTAATTACGTTTTTACACAAAAAGAAGACAATGGTACAATGAAACCACAATGTGTTGTATATATGAAGATACTGACTTCAGAATCTTTCATAAAAAGTCAGTTAAAAGAAGCATTTAGATAATCTGCATTCACACTTGTCTTTCAAACCGCGAGAATACTTTACAAATTGACAAATATCTGTTAAAAGACAAAGATTGAATAGCAACTTGCTTGGTACATTTGATCAGCGTTCAGCATCGGCTAGCTTTGAAGTAGCCAGAGTGATTGCTCGAAATAAGAAACCATACACTATTGGGGAAGATTTGGTTAAACCAGCTACTGTAAAAATGGCAGAGATTATGTGTGGTAAAAAAGAAGCGAAGCAACTGAATTCACTGTCCTTGTCTGCGAGAACTGTGAAAGAACAAATTTCTATATTAGCAGAAAATGTGGAGAAACAGGTTATTTTCGCATTAAAACAGGCTAAATATTTTGCTATTCAGCTTGATGAGACAACTGATTTTAGTAGGAATTCACAGCTAATGGTATATGTTCGCTACAAAGGTGCTGATAATTTTGAAGAGAATTGCTGTTTTGTTCTCCTCTCGAGTTGAGAGCTCGTGGAATTGATGTCTATAATAAAGTAAATGAATATTTCAATGCGCAAAGTTTAAAATGGGAAAGCTGCATTTCTGTATCTTTGAATGGAGCTCCAACAAGGCTGGGTTATATAAATGGTTTTTCAGCTTTCGTAAAAAAAAAAAAAAAAAATATTGAAGTTACTCACTGTATGATCCATCACCAGACTCTTGTGGTCAAATATTTAGAACCTACACTGGAAGCTGTCATGCATGATGTCATCAAGATTGTAAATTTTATCAAGGGACATGCACTAAACACGCGACTATTTCGTGAATAATGTCAGGACGGTGAAGCAGAATATACAGACCTACTGTATTATACAGAAGTAAGGTGGCTCTCTCGCAGAGATGTACTAAACAGAGTAAGGACTCTCAAAACTGAAGTCGAAATTTTTATGGTTGATCAAAAAATTATTCTCGCAGATAAGTTTAAAAACTCTTCCTGGGTTGCATGTCTTGCATATTTAGCGGACTTTTCGAGGGTATAAATATATTAAACAAAGAATTGCAAGGAAAGAATATTAATATCATTTCAGCGGGAGAAATAATGTAAGCGTTTGGATTAAAGCTGCAATATTGGAGACAGAAAGTAGAACAGAACAAGATAGCTTCTTTTTCAAGGTTAGCTTTCTTTTGGAAGATTGCGAAAATATTACTTTTGCTGACATCAAGGATACAATTGTAAGACATCTTATCGAACTGAGAAAACGGTTTTCAGATTACTTTTCAGATCTTGATACACTTACTGTCAGTCGGATTGTAGATCCTTTTAAATGTGAAATTACTATGATACCAGAAGAACCTCAGTTTTGGCAGAAGCAATTCTTGAACTTCGATCTAATACTGAAGCACACATTCAGTTTGAGAGTAAACCAAACCTGTCGTCTTTTTGGATGTCAAAAGCTGCAACGGCTTTCAAAATTAAACATGAAGAGGCGGTTCATTTGGAACAACATCTTGTGCGAACAAGGCTTTTCCAGGGAAGGCGTCATAACATCTAACTGCCAGGAGCACTAACGTCAGGAAATCGACAAAATCCGTCATAACATTGACAAAAATCCGTCAGAATCACTAACCGTCACAACATCGACACGTCAGTTCATCGACAGTCATAACATCGACACGTCATAACATCTAAAAAAATTTATAGCGAAAATCCGTCAGAACGTCGACAGTCATAATATCGACACCATATAACATCTAAAATTTTTTCATAACGAAAATCCGCCAGAACCAGTAACCGTCAGAACGTCGACAATCATAACATCTAAAAAAAAAATTCATAACGAAAATCCGTTACGCATTTAATATATGCTATGCTTTACCCCCACCCCCTGATGTGCAAATATATAGCCGAAATTTGTTAATAAATCCGTTACGTATTTAATATAGGCTATGCTTTACCCCCACCCCCCTGATGTGCAAATATGTAGCCGAATTTTTTTTTCATAACGAAAATCCGTCAGAACCACTAACCGTCAAAACGTCGAAACGTCATAACATCTAAAAAAAAATTCATAACGAAAATCCATCCGAACCACTGACCGTCAGAACGTCGACAGTCATAACATCTAAAAATTTGTTTTGATGTTACGACGTGTCGACGTTCTGATGGGTAGCGATTGTGATTGTCGATGTTATGACTGCCGACGTTCTGACAGTTACTGGTTTGGCAGATTTTCCTTGTCGACGAAATGACGTTTAGTGCTTGTGACGGTTGTTCGAAATGGTAGTACCCCGCTTTCCACTCTTATGAACATAAAAATGAAGACCAGAAATCGATTAAATGCCGAAGACTATTCAAATCGCTCTTACATCAAAAAGTCCCGATTTTGAAGCAATTGTATCAAACATGAAACAACATCATTTCTCCAAAACGTGATGGAAGAATGTTTTCAGTTATTCTTTTTTTCTATTTTTTTTCAATTCTAATTTTTGTCAGTGTTCCACCACTATTATATTATAATTTGCTTCAGTACCCAAAATGTCAACCCGCAATCGTACCCCAATAGGTTTCAATTTGTTATATATATGTTACTTATATTACTATTATTACCCTTATGTGTTACTAGTACTAGGTATTACACTGATAAATTGAATAAATGATGTTTAAATCAAATTTTTAGTTATTGTTTTCTTTTCAAAATTATCACGAGGGGCTATAATATGAAAGATAAGACTCAAAACGAGCAGAAATTATTCCGCATATGAAGGGGTTGCCTCCCTCTTCAGTACCTGGCTGTTCCCGCTGAAGTTCTTAGCACTTAAAAAAAAACAACTTCCTATTCTAATTAAACGGCCCTAGTGTTTCAGGAGTCATTATTAAAAACTTGGACAACCAGCAATGCCGTATCCAGGGGGAGAAGGTGTTTGGAGGATTTGCCCCCCCCCGAGGGTATGTCCGACTCCTCCGACTCAGCCGACCCCCCAGAAAAAAATACTGATACAGCCCTGAAAACCAGTAAAACTTTAGCGTAAAGAGCAAGGTATTTTCGCCGTGATACCTTAAATAAGGTATTTTTTCCAAGACCACATTGACTTTCTATGACGAACAAATAATGAAACCAATCAAGTATATAACTATAAACTCAACATCATTCCTTTTGCAATTAGAAAATGGGGAAGATTTCCAGCTTCATTAGAAATTCAACTTACATTTACGCAATGTTAAAGAAGAGAATTTACAACTCAAGACTGTGGATGAACTTTGTTAACGAACTCTCAGACAAATCTAGTGAATGAACAGTATTTTTGCTCTGACGATCGCTGTATATGCCATCGAAATATCCAGACTTTGTATTTTTTCACTGTCTAATAAATGGACTTATTCCCATTTGAACGTTTGCTTGTTCGAAAGAGCAAGGTATTGAGGAGGGGAGCAACTCCTTCATATACAGAATAATTTCTGTTCGTTTTGAGTCTTATTGTTTGATCCTTACGTTTAGCTAAAAAAAAAACGTTGTTTTTTTATTTAATTTCTGATCGTTTTTCAAATAATGCCGGTAAATATGGCTCACCTCAATGAAAAATTCCTATCCCTTCGCGGAGAGCTTCTCCATGGAGTTCCACCTACGTAAAATGATTCCATCCTCGCTGAAATCCCCCTCCTTAAAATTTTTTGCAGAAGATTCAGCCTGAAAAATTCTCCGTAGCATACTTTGATTTGAAAAAGCCTTAAAGTTCTAATGGTTTTTTCCCATCACTCTTTAGATCACCCTTCTGTAGGAATTATTTCCCGGAGATCCAAACACGCTGAAAATTTCCCCCGGAGCACCTCCACATGCCCAATTGAATAGACAAAGAGAAAGCAAGACGAATAAAAATAATTTTTAGGAATTCTGTCAAATCCCCCCAGTGTAAAATATCGCTTGGTAAGTTCATCCCCGGAAATTTGCCTCCACAAGAAAAAGTATCACCATGGAGACCCACCCTAAGCCCAAAATCCTCTCTCCCGAAAAATGCCTGTACACAGCCCAATAACAGATACTATAAGTAAACAATGGTCAAATTTTATAACTCAAGACCTATCTCCTGGGGGGGGGGGGGTCATACTATCTCCAAAGGCATAGTTTTGGGACATTTTAACTATGCTGAACAAAATGGCTATGTCAAAATTTTGATCGGACGATTTTGGGGGAAAAGGGCGAGGAAGGGGGGCTAGTTGCCCTCCAATCTTTGTGGTCATTTAAAAAGGGCACTAGAACTTTTAATTACCGGTCAAATGAGTTTTCTTCCGACGTTCTAGGATCACTTTTTCGATACGATTACCCCTGAAAAAAAAAAAAAAAACGAGTAAAAAAGCATCCGCGATCTTTTTTTGACAAAAAATACAATTTGCACATTTTTTGCAAATAGAAGCTTAAAACCTCTATAGTATGGTTTTCTGATACGCTATATCTGATGATCTGATTTTCATTTAAGATTCTTTGGCTTTTAGGGGAAGTTTCCCCCTTTTCGAAAATCAGGCAAATTTTCTCGGGCTTGTAGCCATTGATGGGCAAAACTAAACTTAATGATTCTTATATAATTGGTATCAGAATAATAAGCCAATTTCTTTGATATATTTATTGATATCCAAATTCGTTTAGTGTTTCGGTTATTTCGCTCCTTACTGTCAGTTCGTTCCCACGAACTGTTTGATCCCAAATAATTTTGTCTCAACACTATCACCCAAATCACTATTTGAAGGTCTTGTCACACGTGTACCTAAAAAGAATAAGGACCCAAAGCTATGCAATTCATATAGACCTATTATCATAAGCCATGGGCTTAACAGACTACTTGAAAAAAAAAAAAAAATGTGTCCGTTTTTGAGCAAAAAGTGTTGGACCATCAGTTTGATTTCAGACAAGGATTGAGATTATAGAATGCACAAAAATAAACAGAAAAAAATAATTCTGTTAAATAAACAGAATTAGCGGTTTTATTTGCGCGGGCCTTTGGAAAGCCAGAATTAAATAGCCCGGATCCGTTCTCGTTATGGAATGACGAATCCTATACTTGTGACGCGTGTGGTTAATCCAATCCTAAGCGAATTAACTTTCAGGTGGTTCTCGTCGCGCGAGAAACATCCCACCTTGTGTAACTGATAGCCATATTAATATTAGTCCCCTGCCGTATACAGATGGCATACTTCTTCTCTCTGAAAACCTGTCTTCAATGGAAAGAGATGTTAAAGCTCATCAGACTAATGCCCGTGCCACATTATAGTCACACTTGTCGATAAAATCAAAATTGCGCACGACTACAGCGCCAATTACGCTCGCCGTTCGTAATGTCTCGAGTTGAACATTGTTCAACTTTCAAGCATAAATTTCTTGACTGACCAATCAGAGTCAACGTTTAAGGCATACTTTTTGAAACTAGAAAAGATGGAAACTTAGAACAGCGGTTTTTCTATCTGGGAGAGGAATTTGACAAAAGTTAAGAAGACTTAACATTAGTAGGGAACAGTTGGACACAAATTACTCTTAGAGCAAACTCTTTAAACTAATTTCTTGCAATTTTAATTTTTTGCTTTTTAAATACAAGTGTGACACTAAAATCAAGATAATTGCCATGTCATTCATGATATTTGGCTTTCTTTATCGATAGATGTGACCATGATGTGGCACGGATATAAGTTGTCTAAGATTGGTCTTGCTGTTGAACCATTGAAGATAGTTGTAAACTCGAAGTAAATGTGAACCAGTCAAGAAATCTAGATTTCTAGAAAGATAGAAATCTAGATAATCTTGACTAGAACTAGTCAAGAGAACTAGGATCAAGACCTAGTGGATGACAAAATGTAAGAGATCAAATTCGATATCTGCCTAAAATAGACTAGCTATTGTAACGAACCTCAGTGGTGCACTGAAACATTGCAGGGAGTTGTTTAACCGCCCATTTGAAAGCTAAGGTTTGTATCTACTCGCTTTCAAAAAATTATTTTGATACCACAAAAGTAAAATGTAATTTTTTCATAGAAAAAAAATGTATTTTTGGTGTAATTTCTGTATTATGTCATGTTAGGTGATATCTTTGTGACGACGCGGCACAGGAATTCCTACCAGGGAAGAAATACAATACAACGGCTACACAATCAATCTCTCATGGCCCGCCCAAATTTCCTTCTTTTTTTCCTTTTTTTTTAGCTTTTGTTTTTATAATTTTTTGTCCTGTTTTAGCTTTTGTTTTCCTGCTTTTTTGTCCTTTTTTAGTTTTTGTTTTTCTGGATCAAAGAGTTGCTAAAGCTAACAATTGTAAAAAAACAATTGTAAAAAAAGCATTGTAGACAATTGTAAAAAAAGCTAACGGCACAATCCAAATGCTAAAAACGCTGAAAAAATTTCGAGTTCCTAAGGATAAGCTGAAACTAATATTTCACACTTTCATCCGCCCCTTAGTTGAATATGCTTGTCCGGTTTGGCACTTTGCCCTTACCCAGGATGAAATTGATAAAATAGAACGAGTTCAGAAGAGATCACTGCAAATCATTTATGGTGGATCCCCTCTACCTTACTCCTTTTACCTCAAGGAATTTAAACTTGAATCCCTTTCTTCCCGCCGAGGAAAATTATGCCAAAGATTTGGCTCCACCCTCCTTCAACATCCCATCTACCGATCATTCCTTCCCCCACCTTTTGTCCCTATAAGATCTCGTCCCCCCAGGGAGGTGGCTGAGAAAGTTCCGAAACTAACCCCAGTCCACTGTAACACCATGCGTTATAGTAAAAGCTTTGTGCCAAGCTTTGTCAAATATTATAATGATCTCTAGTGTTTTTATTGTTTAGTTTATTTTTATCCTGACGAAGTTTTACCGGATAATTTTATTCTCAATCTCAAGTGTTTTTATCCTGACGAAGTTTTATTAGACAACTTTATTTTGTTAATTATGACTAAGAGACATCATATTTGGGCTTTGCCCACGAGAGCTATGTCTTGTTTTTTAATTAAATGAATTTGAATTTGAATTTAAAGCTCTTCAGACTAATTTGTCTAAGATTGGTCTTGCTATTTAACCGTTAAAGTAAAAGGTAAACTCGAGGTTATAAACTCATAAACTCCAGGTTGTAAACTCGGAAGTAAAAGGCTCAATCAGAGTCTTTTAAAGTTCTCTCGATCATTGTTCCTAGGTCTGAATTCTCTGAATTACTCAGGTAGGGTCTTCCTATTTATTCATCAAAAGGGTTACATGTACTCTCAAATTTTGATCGGATGCGTTTGGGGAAATGGAGGGGGACTAATCTGAGGGGGAGGGGGGGGGGGGCTAAAATAGACATATCCACAAATTATAATTTCCAGCTGAAATTGACGGTGATCTTACAGAACAAGGAGAAAATAATAACATTGTTTGAAGTTGTGGCATATAAAATGGAAAACATTAATAAACTTAAAAAAGTAAAGAAGATATATAAATTAAAAAGTAGAGATAGTAATGTAAAATTTTACAGCAATATTATTCTGTCGAAAAACGAATAGTCTACTAACATTTTTTTATGATAAAAAATTCAACCAAGTTTTACTGATTTTACATTATAATATTATTGCAGAACTTATTTCACTACGCCCCCTTTTGAAGCGCTGTTTTCATATTTGTATGGCAATAATTGTGCCAGGGCTAAATTTGAAAAAAAAAAAGATTTTTTAGATAGGACTATTCGTGAAAATAGCGGACCCACAACCAGGACCGTCACATATGGGGAGTGGGACGCTCCCGCCCCCCCCCCCCCCCTAATGCTTTTGGTCACTCGGTAAAAAAAAAGAAGTCGGTAAAATTGTTTCGCGCCACGATTTTTCCAACGCCGCTAAAATTCTTTGTTCGATTCAATAAAGACTACGAAAATACTGGCATGTCATATACAGAAATTTCAAACTTGGTCGGTAAACGCAGCAGTTTTACTGACTCCTGCCATGATTTTATAGATGGTGCCACAGTTTCCATTTGCTTTAATAAACAGCATTAAAATAGTGACATGATACGTACCGAAATCTGGATCTCGGTTGGTAAATGCAGTGGTTTTACTGACTCGTGCGGTGATTTTAGGTATTGTATTCGAAACGGACATTAATGCTAATTTTTGACAAAAACAGCCGGTAAAAATGACCAGCCAGTCGGTAAAATCTCTGCCACCCCCTCCAAACATTTTTGCTAGTAACAACCCTGCCTACAACAGACCTCTACCCTGAGTTCTGTTTCGTTTATCGTTCTTAGAGCAACTGTGGTCACAACATTCACAATGGGTGATTCGCGTAAGGAAGTGACCATTGTCCCCTCAGTTTTTTGCCCCAGCTTTAAATTTTAAAATGACTTTTCTTTGGTATCCTCTTTGAAGAAAAATTGGCGACCCCCCTCCAATTCAATTTTTTGTCTTTGTTTTAAAATAATGAAATAAAACCCTTGCAAAAGATGTCTTTTGCAAGGATGAACTTTGACTTAAAAGACAAAACACTAGGTAGACATTGATTAATTATTAATTGATTAATCAATTACAAAGTCAATTTTTATAGTAATCCTTTAAAGTCATCAATACAAAACACCCGGAGCACCCCAAGGTTGCCACTTCACATTCTAGTGCATTGGCTTGGCAGCCTTGGACGTCCAACAAAACGTTCTACGGCAGTGGCCGGCGTTTTCAACTTTGATTGGCTACGTAGACGATATTCTACTTATCGTTTCGAGTCTATCTGCTTTACAGGTAAATTTTAACTCCCTAACTTCTAGTTAAAAGCTTCAAGGTTGCTTCTAACGGTACAGATTTAATTTTTTTTTTTTTTTTTTTTTTTTAGAATAACTGGTAAAGATGCATGGTTTGCTGTTATCTGTTGCCTCGTTTCCCACACCATATACCAGCTTCTTTTACGGCCCAAATAAGCATAATAGTCGTATACTTGCTTCAGACCGCATAGCAGTTATTCAGCACCAGCTGCGGCACACTTGCTGCGCTCCAAAAAAAATCAACCAGACATTGTACTTGCTAATCTGTATAATACCCTGCTTGTCTCGGGGGCCATATTTACTGCCCCTTCAGGATTCGGGTTTTATGAAGTTTGTGTAGATTTTGTAAGGAAATCCTCCGGTCAAAGGTCTCATGTCGACAAGCTACGATTTGGGTAAAATTTACCAGATTAGCTTGCCTCTCAGGAAGAGATTTGGTGTAGCGTCAATGACCGTTGTCTACTACCCTTCAACAAACTACTTATCTCTTAATTATTGCACTGTCTGCCAAACGAATACGGCGAAGGCGTAAAACATGGTACGGTCACCACACCTCCATTTAGAATAGTTCCTTCAGGGATATTATCCTTGAAATCCATTTGTTGATTTCTTCTAAGAAGAGAGGAGAAAAATCTAGGTGAAAGCTTGACCACTGGCATATCAAGCCCAACGTTTTTAGCAGCCTAGCATTTTGCAGTTTTAGCAGCCCATGAATTTTGTCATAAAATAGCTTCTCAGGGGATATAACCTTGTTCTGGGGGAATAATTTAATTCTGCAAAAACAATATATTGCAGACCCTTTACATTTTGCAAATTAGTGGGATGCAATTGAGAAGAGTTTGAATCGGTTGTTTTTTTTTGCTATTTAATATTTTTGTTTTTATTTGTTGTTTGGAATAGTTCTCAATTCTGGGTTCTTTTCTTTTTTACAAGTTCTTTTTTCTTAATCTTTCTTTTTCTTCCGTTTTCCGTTCTTTTTTTTACTCCCGTTTTCTTTTTTGAATGTTAGCAAGCGACAGATTAAACTTACCAAAAAAAATACGCGCTGAAACGATGATTTTTAAAATATGCGATTATAAAGTTATTATAGAGAGTTTTCCTGGTGTCAACTCTAAATTGCAAACCTTACTTTGATGAGATTCTTCTGTTTTCAGGCCATCTTCAACCTTGACAGGTGTGGTGGTTGGCTCAAAACTTTCAATATTGGGATCACATGGCGGTGGCGGAGGCGAAGGTGACTTGGAACTGCCGACTCCAGTTTTTTGGGAACTTCTCGTTACTCGGCCGTTCGGTGAACTTTTATCGGAGTCGGTATCTTTCTTTTCTTCTCCTAAACAAAAACAAATACTGAAATATTTCTACTGGGCCGCTAAAAATTCACACGTGAAAGAAATAAAAAAAATAAATCCATCCGATCATATGCTATCATTAATATCATTTGTAACTTAAATACCAAGGGCATAAAAAAATTTCTGAACCCCCCCCCCCAGATCCATCTTAGGTATTTTCATACTAAAAAAATTCTATTTTTGGTTAGTTCAAAATTATGAAGCTTTTAGGGTAGCATCATATTTTCGTCACTGTTGTCAAGTTGAATCACGAAAAAAAAAACCGCCAAATGAATTAATAAGATAAGGTAATTTTATTTCACAAAAAAATACAGATCATTTTTGCTGAACCTGCTAAGAAAGCCCCTAAGGGCTTGTAGGGAGTAGGTGGGAATCTTCTATTCTAGGTATTCTAAAAAAAATACTATTTTATATTATTCTACTTGTTAATATCACTAAATCCACACATATAGAAAAACCCTTCTACTTACACAAAACACATACATATATACTATTCTTTTGCAAGGAAAAATCTTTTGGCTGTGGCTTTGAAGGTTACCAGATGACATGCATTTCGAATCGCAACCGGTATTATATCCCATAACCAGGAAGCAAAATTTCTTATTAGAAAAGAAGCTCTAGTCGTTTTTCTAAGTTGATGTACTAATTAAAGTTGACAAAGCTTTTCGTCCGTAAAAATTCAAACATCAACATTATGTGGATTCCTTCAAACAACTGCGCCATCTACGTTATACTTTCTTGAGCTGTTGGTACCGTGTGAGTGTGGCGTTGTCTTTTCTTTTTCTTTTCTTTTGAAGCGGGTTACCACCTAAAACTTCATAATTGCATACGGAGGACTTTTCGATTAAAAAATATTTTTTCCTTATTTTTAATAGAGGAGGGCTGAAAGTTGTCGTCGTTTGGTTTCGTCTTCTTCTTTTTTTGAGTTTTTCGTACATACAAATTTACATTCGGTAATATGGCGTCTTTTGAATTGCTGAATTGAATATAAAGGGTCTTTTGAAAAATAGATTCAACGCATCTTGCAGATCAAATGCCGACAAATTAAATGAATCTATTGATTGGATTTAAGAGGATAAGAGGCTATGAACCTCAATTTAACGAAATTTTTTAAATAATATATTTGAACCTCCCTTCCTGCTATCATAGACTGTCTAAAAGAGAATGAGCGACTAATAAGTTGGATCTTGGGTGATTTAATACGGGAAGATAGGGATCAAAAATTAATAACGCCAATGACAATGCAGCTGTTGGTAAACTACAATATTATGGTAAACTACAATGC
>JAQQPU010000450.1:38395-53724 GCA_029168905.1 Artemia sp. Kazakhstan ARC1039 | reverse complement strand
ACAATGCAGCTGTTGGTAAACTACAATATTATGGTAAACTACAATGCAGCTGTTGGTAAACTACAATATTATGGTAAACTACAATGCAGCTGTTGGTAAACTACAATATTATGGGACTAAATCTTAAATTTACGTGCAAGCAATAATTCATCAGCATTTTTATTCATTTTCAAAAGCTATATAAAGGTGAAAATCGAACCTGTACCCAGTAGGCTTAGGCTAGCTTGGTAGACTCTTGGCTGACTAGGCTAACCTGCTTTAAACTGGTGAGCCGCCAGGGGAAAGAATTCTAATTTCTTTACCCTCCCCTTCACTTTAAGTGCTTAAAAGTTGCAAATCGGGCATGTACGCTTCAGGCTTAGGCTAGCTTGGTAGACTCCTGGCAAACTAGGCTAGTTTGTTTTAAGCTGGGGGGCCACCAAGGGAAAGAAATGTACTTTATTCACCCTCCCGTGCATTTAAAAGTTCTTAAAAAGACAGGGATGTAACAGTTTAGAGCAGTGGTTCCCAACCAATTTTGGGCCGTGCCCTACCTAGGCATTTCCGAATCTTAATGCCACACCCCTCATGATGTTTCAATTTTGATATTCAAAATTTACGCGTGTTCACCTCTAAGAAGCTTAAATCGACATTAACTTGGTGGCTTTTTTCGACCCTTCCTCAAGACATATTTTGTACTAATTTTCCTTTAGTATAACATTAGTATAATATGCTAATTACATTAAATTTTTGTCTATATACAATGCCTTTTATACAATGCATAACGTCATTGCAATACTATTATGCATCTTTTCTGCTCTTTAATTGCATATGAATGGGACGTCATTCACACGATTTTTTTTATCCGGTTCTAAAACATGGTTAGCCGAAGGGTGCACGTGACCCACCAAAAAATTGCCATGCCCCAAGTTGGGAATCACGGGTATATAGTCAAAGAAAGTCGATAAACGCGAGATGGCATTGGTAGTTTTTCTCCGATGATAGCGTCAGTTGCCACTCTTATAAGTTAACCATAGTTATGAGAGGATATCTGAATACCTGGACTCAATGCCCCTTCCTTGTCTAAGCTGGTTGGACTAGATGTTGAAACTATGTAAGGCAATGCCTGCAGGTTTGTACGATTCTTCCCTGACTTGACTGCAGTTTCTGCTTCAGCTGAAAAACAAACAATTATATACATTGAGAAACAGCCTGACCACAAATCCGATGTGGTATTTCATAAGACCTTATGTGACATAAGATAAATTTTACAGGGAAGAAAACACAGTTTTGGATTTTTTCACTATTATTAAGAAGTAGTAATTTGTAAAAGGGCTATTTTATAGACATCCGAGATTCGACACAAGCCATTTTGATTTTAAATGCTTCTTTTTAAACCATTTCTGTTTGCGTTTTTTTTGCATGTTTCTCTTCTACGCTCCAGCGGATTATCAACGAAAGACAACAGTTTTGCTGTCGCTCTGTTACCGTGAATGTCCGAAATTGGTGAATGTCAACATTCGCCAGTGAATGTCCGAAAAACCTTTTTATTTCTTGGATTTAATCAGCGTTTCCAGTCAAGTCTTTCAGTTTTATGCGAGGTTTGATGGTGACAGGTATGTTAGGTTGGGTTATGTTTTTAACCCATTTCTGAGATTTAAAACCTAATTTAACCTAGCCTAACTTAAAATTTTACCATCAAAGCTTGCACAAGACTGAAAAATCTGATTCGCAAAACTAATTGAATCAAAGCAGAGAAAAAGGAATTTCGGACATTCATCGGTGAATGTCGGCATTAACCAGATTTTGGACATTCAGAGTAGCAACTCTATAGCTGCGATTCAGCTCTATCCTTCTATCGAATTAAACTTTTGGAATCTGGTAAACATGTTTTTTTTTTTTTTTTAAATACTTTGTTTTGTTGAAAATTGCTGAAAAGGGGACAATTTTCCTATTTCTTAGACAATTTTAGATTTTTCTACGTGAAAAAGTCAATGTAATATCGAAATTCTGACTAGGTAAATGGATAGATCTGGTATCAATGAATCCAATAATGTAAGCGTCTTTTCATTTTTCAGCATTTTATAGCTTCACACTTGTCGCAAAGTCGCTTGTTTCAAAGGAATATAAACCTTAATCCCGTATGAGGCGTTGTTGTTTTTTTGTTTTTTTTTTTTACAGAGAAAACGAATTAACGAAAAATTAAGCAAGAGAAACGGATTTTAATTTAAACAAAGCAGTGACAAAAGTTAAAACTAGAAACACATTAATTAATAAGTGAAACAAAATTCGGACTTTTCGGCTCCACGTCCGGGAGCCTTTTTCAACGGAGAAAATCAAAAATAAAACTTTAAATAAGGGAAAAAAAGATGTTTTAAAAATAAAACCATCTAAAGAAAAAACGACAAATAAACACACGGTAAACATAAAAAAAATTAATAATAATAAAGAAAAAACAAATAAAACATGAGTTGTATTATTTTTTTTTGTTATGTTTTTATTTTTCCCGTGTGTTTAGTTGTCGTTTTTTCTCTAGATGACACGGATGTTCGTGTTTGGCAATGACAACTTTACTAAGAATCGTATTAGGGCAATCTTGCATATATCATTCGATTCAGTTGGCCAAGCTGAGTCTAGTACTGTATTTAACTCAAAATGTTACTTTCTTAGTTACGTTTACGTTTTACGCATTGGCGGATACAACCTATTTTGCCCCCCCCTAAAAAAAATCCTGGATCCGCCCCTGGTTTTACGTTTAGGCGCTTTTAGGTTTAAGGGCCAAATAGTCGATAATGACCAACATGGCTGACAGTCGACAGACTATGACGACAAGGCTGGTGAGTTTGATGCTTTTTTTTCAGACTGTTGTTTGGACTTCCAACTCCAGCTTATTCACAAGAGCAAACCATTTTGAGGGATTTTGAGGGATTGGTTTGTCTTGAATGCTGGAAAACTAATAATTTGTAAAAATATTATACTTTAATATTTAGATTATTAACGTGATAGCAATTTGTAATTGATATAATTTGTGTTTAAATAGCATAATTTATGATTGCAGTTTTTAATATAATTAGTATATTAATATTTTGTAACACTTGACTTACCTTAGACGAGTTTAATGCTACTAGAAGATAAGCGCCCCCCCCCCCCCCAAAAAAAAAGCTTTGAGTTTTTTACTTTTATGAACAAGCATTGTTTGCACAAAGAAGATTTTTTTACATCAAGGATATGACAAAATTAATTCTGATATTAAAATTCAATTTTAAAACTATTTATTTGAATGAGAAAAGCGAATAAAATGCGTTAAAAAATAGGAGCGTGCAAAGTTACCGCTGTTTTTCATTATATTCCAAATACATCAAAACAATATTTATTTCAATTTCGTATTTTAAAATTCATTTTTGTTGCCCTTGTCATTTGTTTTATTGTAATTTCTTACTGTCATTATTCGCTTTTAACAAACTAACTTCATGCTTCTCAACCTTTTTCACCTTGCAGCACCCCCAAAATAAATAAAAAATCCCATGCCTAAATTCGCTGCACTTTTTGTTATATTGTCATGTTAATGACAATTCTTTAATGTCATTTTAACAAACTAAATTCATGTTTCTCAACCTTTTAACCTTGCGGCACCCCCAAAAAATAAACAAAAAATCCCATACCTACACAATAAAATCGCTGTAATTTTTGTTGTATTGTCTTGTTAATGACAATTCCTTAATGTTATTTTAACAAACTATCTTCATGTTTTTCAGCCGTTTAACCTTGCGGAACCCCCAAAATAAATAAAAAATCCGATGCCCGCACAATAAATTCATATTGATCCTGGTTTATCTTGATGGTGAGAGACTAATCAACTAATCCGTTGATTTTGAATTGAATTTATCAAGTATTTTGGGCAATAGGTTGCATCAAGACTGGGCTGGGTAATTGTAGACAGAGAAAAGCCAAGACAGATAGTCCAAGTAACGTCTGCGGGGAAAGAAGACCCTGTTGAGGGTATAACATGAGGGTATAACATAGATAGATCTCTTATATAGATAATCTCTTATAGAGATATAGTGGGATGATAATTGAATAGACATTATGTTACAAGACGTAAATTGTATACGAGAAAAAAAAAAACTGCTGTTGGTTTTTGAATTTTATTAAAAAGTATTACTCTGCACAAAATAAGATTTTTTTATGCATTAAAGATACGGCAAAAATAATTCCAATATCAAAAAAACAATTTAAAAACTATTTTTGTTGGAAAGGGAATAAAATGTATCTTGATAAACTGAAACTTCTAATTATTTTACCAACAAAATAAAATATGGAAAAATTAACTAAACCAAATGACGGAGCCAGAAAATGTTATCTCGGTTTGAGAAAAAATAAGTCAGATGTCTCTCGGAATACCATATGACAGAGCCTCTAGAGATCATTTGAACAACCCTGGGACTCCAGGGAGCCCCGGTGGATACATCACAGGTCGAACATCAACTCCCATTTCTAAAGCACCTGGCTAGAACTGTGAACCATTAAACGCACTTTAAGAACAACTGATTACCTTATTTTAATGTCAATAATAAGTTATATGCTTCAAAAATTGAGAAAGAAAACAAAAGAATCGCATCTTTGCTAAGTAACGTGAAAATTGAATTTAGAAGGTCATAATAGTGGCGACTTCACAATTATTTTCTTTGGGGGGGGGGGGATCATAAGCCAGAATGTTAGAATATCATAAATGAAAGTGAAAAAATAAATAAGAGAAAAACACGAAAGCGATGAGAATGAAAGAATAAAAATAAACTTTACTCAAATGAAAGTCAGGAAGGAAACACAGAGGTGGGTATAGCTAAGAAGAGAAGATCGAAATAGGAAGTTCCAAAAGCAGTAGCTACCCAGAAATGGGAGAAATTGAAGGCTTATGGTAATTTTCAGAAGGTGGAGATGACAAAACATTGGGAAAAAGATAAACGAGTTGTTTACTAGTTTTAAAATTACGGTGCAATTTAATCCACGAACTGGTAAAACAAGTCTCAAGAGTCACACCAATGGTGGATTTAGGAGATGTTTGGGGCGGGTATACCTAGAATATGAAGACTTTTTTCTTTCTTTTTGCTCTAAATATTGGTATAATTGTAAGCAAAACTTCATAAAACAAATTTCAACCAAACAAGGGGGCGCTAAACTCCCTCAGCTTTGCATTCACCTGGTTCCACTATTCATTCCCAGAATCTTAGGAGTGTCCCAAAAAATTCGAGAGAGGATTACGAGAAAAGAAACAAAACTCTAAACTAAAACCTAAAAATATAAAACTGCAACCTAAACTCAAACCTAAGTGCAACCAAAACCTAACTGCAACCAAAAACTGCAACCTCATGTATCAAGAACTGGCCTGCACACATTTTAGACGTATTTTTACCTTTGGCCGACCGATTTTCTTACCCGAGGGTATCACAATCTTCAGAGGGGGGACTTTGGGGCCAGTTTCCCCATCACTTCCGCGCTTATCCTCCCCTTCTGTTTCTGGACTTCTCACACATTTTGGACTAAATGAATTCACGCCACTAATTGTTGAAGAGTCGTTGGCACTTGGCGATGACGTAACATTGTTGATGGCTGATGATTGTAGTTGAGGTTTGCCTCCGGTGTTTCGGCTAACTTTTGATTTCTCAGAACCTAATGAAAAAAAAATATATAATTAAGGCTCTATTTAGTTTCTTAGCATTTTCTTTTTTAATCTTCCTATAAAAATTTCAGTAATCCGGATGCGGCCATTCAAAGGACGTTGTGACTTCTTTTTTCCTTTTTTTGTGAAACTGAAATATCGATAATAAACAATAGGCACCAAATTAGATGGCGCAAAATGATGCAAATAGAGACTTAAAAAAAATAAAAACTTAAAACTTTTTCGGATCGTCTGGTAGCAATTGCCTAATTCTCTGCCTTGAGCAGGGATTGCAATGCGTGGTTGGGGGCAAATCATCCGACATTTGGTTTATTCGGATTCCTAGGGCCGAATCTACCAATATATATCTGGGGAGGATGTCACAAATTTGATTGTAGTACTCCCTTAAGTATTACCCCCCCCTCCCCCTAAATTTATCGTAGTGAACAAAATTAGCCAACACTTCCGGCGTAAAAAACAAAATAATGGGGAAGGGAATACTTTAGTGACCTTTCTCCCTACAGAGAACTGTTTTAAATACAATGTTGAAAGAGCGGCATTCCAGTGGGCATTTCAGAAACACGCTTATACAACCCTTTTGATTTTGGTTGGGAGGGGACAGTGAAAGCATGGCGTCAACGGCATATGCAGTAGGCCAACTGCTTCCAGCTAATAATTTCTAAGCCAAACCGCCAATCTTAAAATGAAAAGAAAATGTTAAGACACAAAACTAAATTAAGACAGTGAAAAATGTACTACTAAAAGCCCAAAAATTTCAGCTTCACGTCTGAAAGCTTTGTCAACAGAAAAAAATAGTCTAGACTAAACAGCTAAAAAAGAAAGAATAAGAAAATAAGACAAAGGGATGAAAAAATACGAAGACAACAAAACGAATAAAACGAGAAATAGAAGAAATACACATGTGAAAAACTGAATTTGTTTTTTATTACGATTCCAGACTTGTACCAAAGAGAATGGAAAACTCAAAAGACTTGGGTTTTTAGTGAATTAGCATGGGAACAGCGTAGCGTCTGCGTCACAGCGCCTGCGTCTGCGTCAACGGCGTAGCGTCTGGCGACTTCATTAAAAAAGTAGGAAATTTCAATTAAAATGACGATATCCAATACGATTAATCTACAACGCAATATAACTTAAGCTGAAATTTTCCTTTTATTGATAATTACTCTCAGGGCCGCATCCATGATTTTTGTTTGGGGTTGGGGATGTTTTTTTCGGGGGAGGGGGAGAGTTTATAGAATAAAAATTTAAAAACACGTACAAAATTTTCTTGTATGCACTTTTTTAACGTTTTTACGAATCGGACAAACATTTGGGGACAAACCCACTACCCTCACCCCTCTGGATACGGCCTTGATTATTCTGTATTTTCTTCCTCAAGAATCAGTTAACTAAAATCCAGCCTAAATGAAGTAGGCATAGGCCAGCTTGGAAATAACTTGAAAGCTTAAGTAGGTCAGTTGACTTTGAGCACATGGGCCCTATAGGAAAAGAATTCTGCGTTCTTTACTCTCGATCAAATCCTATATGGTGTTGGTGAGTTTTTCTTTTGGATAAAACACCAGTTTTCAATCTCATAATAAATTTCTCTTTGAATTGTACGATATTGGAATGTTTGTGTTTTAAACTCGTCAGAGACACAACTCGTTTGTCTCTAAGAAGAAACAACCAACGCCACCTAGCTTTACCCAGCAAAATTACAATTAATTATAAATCACGGATAAAAATCAAAAGTTGGATTTACCTTTTCATCTATTTTGTTCTATTTATACTTAACATTTGACTAAAGACAAACGAAATAATTTTGCCTTGGATTGAAGACAAACGAAAAACGTTCGTCAAAAGGGCATAACAGGTATATTTTCATTGATTTTCCAAACTAGCCTATGCTCTGCATACTAACCAGTCTTAGCTATTATATAAGTTATTTATAAGTTATGATGCTTAGAGTTTTTTGTTCTTTTTTTCTGCTGAGTAGTCCAGCATTGTCAGTAGCGCTAACAGCTTTTACTAGCTAAGTAAATAGGTTTAACACCACGCTGGCAACACATGACTTTAAAAAATGAAAAAGAAAATTAACAAAAGGACAATTTTCAGGCAGTCCATTTTTACCAAATTTTTCGATTTTATCAACATAATAGAATTTATTTCTGTAAACGAAAGAATGAAATTTAACTTAAGAATTGATAAATTAGTTTACTATAATTTAAGAATAATGAAGTTTCGTTTGTCAACAAAATGAATCCAGGTGAAAAAACTATTATTTCAAAGTACAAAAAAAAACATTTATTTCGGAAACCCATTTAAATTCTTTACCTGTTTTTACTGGCGTCAATTCACGAAAATTTAAAGGAGGGGTGTAAAATGTATTTTTCTAATATCTAGGTGGGAGCAAAAATACCCAGGGGTGCACAAGCCCCTCCCCCCTGTTAACGCTACTGTCTGTTGCTCGTACTATTTGCCCAGCATGTTGATAAAGAAAATACAGTTAAAATTATTCTTTATGAATTGAGTTGAATTGATTTGAGGTCACCTATCGTTTTCAAGGACCTTGTGACTAGTAAATCATTCCTTATTTTTGGATAATTTTGACTTTCCAAAATTCGAATTCAATTTTTATTCAGTTTCTAAGAAAAGTTATGGAATTTAGGCATTTAGGTCGATCTTATTCAATGAAACTTGTTCAATAGATAACAATTATATGAAATTATTGTTGCTTGACCGTTTCCAATCCTATTCTATAGTTTATTGAAGCTTATTGAATTTCAGCATATTGTAATAATGAAGTATTTTTCTGAAGTACAAGGCCCTGACGGGAAAAAACAATGGGTATTAATAAAAACAAAAACAGTGAATTTACCTAAGACAGTGAAATTTGTAAAGCATAGCATAGCATAAAGGGTAAAGCATAGCATATATTAAACACGTAACCTAACCTAACCTAGGTACCTTCCCCCCCCAAAAAAAAAAAACAGTTTAAATATTGCAAACGCAATGAAAACCACGCCTTGCATTCCATTTCTCTATTGCAAATACTCGTTTGAAGGGTTCCCTGTTTGGTTTCCTTGTACATTCTATAGCGGTGTTTACCTTATAATGCGCGAGTACCTCAATATTTTTAAATACTTTGCCTTTTTTAGCTATTTAGAGTATTTCATTCCCCTTCAATCCGTGCACAAAGGATCGTGTTCATAGCTACAAGATCTGCGGGCCGAGAAATGAGCATCACCCTATACACTCGCATAAGCTAGCCTAAAAATGAAATGAGTGTTTCTATAATTGTCAGACCCACGATCAATGTCAAATGGGTATTCCCAAGGCCTGGTCCATTTTTCAGTTTTTTTTTTAGTTTATCTCAACGAAGAGCACCGTACCTCTCCTTCCTTTCGAGCTCCCCTCTTCATTCCGTCTTCGTCTTTTTTTCTGTTCCTCCCCACAACTATCTTCGTCCACGGACCTCTTGGATGTTACGGATCCATATTTCGAGTCTGAAGAACCCGTATCACTTTCGCCCGTTGGGTCATCCTTCTTCATATCAGCGCTATAAAAAAAAGAGTATATATATTGGGGGTAATGTATAGTATGGATTGCAGTTATATCTCTACTTAAAAATGAATGTACCCAGAGGTAAAAACAGGCACATGCATGGAGAAGGGGATATTCGGGCCCGGTTTTCCCGACTTTCCCTGTATTCGTAATTATTCAAATTACCCAGTTTTTGTATATTATTTACTCATTTTTGCAAACCTGTCACACCTTCCCCTTAAAAAAAATACTGTCAGGTCCCCAATTAGGTTCCTGCGTATGTGGCTGGGTGACGCCTTTCGTAAAAAGTAAAAATCCATGACAAAACATATTTACATAATAAGGGGATTGATACTTCCCAAATTATCACTCTCTACGCTACAGTGACTATTATTTCTCGTTTTTATAAATAATTTATCCGTCCAAAACCCACCCATGGGTATCAATTACATGAACTAAGCGAGGGGTTAATGAGTCACCTTTTGATTTTCAATAATATATTGGTGAATAACTCATTATTTGTAGATTTGTTTCCAATTAGATCAATAAGAGACATGACCAGGGTTGCCATCTCTAGTGATTTATCACTATTTCTAGTGAAATTCCATATTACCTAAACAAAAACATCACTAAATCAGCATATAAATCACTAGATTAATAGAGAAAATCCCTAAATCAATCAAAAAATCACTAAAATCTAGTGAGCTTTTTCTCACCAAGTGGCAACTCTGGAGATGCCCCTATACGAAGGATCATATGAGAGGATGATAGATGTAGAGGACAGATTATACTGCTATATTTTCCATTGAACTTAAAATTATCCTCCTACGTTTAATATTCGTGGCTAAACTTATTCAATCTATATATTCCGCTTGGACCTAAAACAATCTTATAGGGTGGCATCATCTAAATTCAAAATTCTATAGAATTAATGCTAGTTGCGTGTTATAGCGACCACACCCAATAAGTGAAGTTAGGTTAATTCTAATCAAATATACTAGAATATGATGAAAATATAATACTTTAGTAACAAAATCCTGGAAAAATATAACAAAGAATTATGGAAAGCAAGCCGCCCAGGACGCTATGGTCTAAGACCCTCAACTGCAGGTTAGCATGACAGAGGGAAAATCACTTTTCTTCCTGGTTAGTATAAATTTTAATAGCTATTATTAATTTCTTTCTATGCCAGGACTAGCAGGTTTCCGCAAGATCGCAAAGAGATTTTTAATAGCTAAATGAAAAGCTACTACATCTCTCTGTTTCGATTCCTGCCGCAGGAAGGTTGGGCGACAAGCTTGCTACTTGTCCCTGTAAAAAATAAAACAGCAACTAAAACGTCGATTCGACGCACTATGCGCCAGCAATGGCTCAGGAGGATCTTCATCCTTTTACCCTCTCTATGTGCCTCTTACAATTTCATCTTAATGACTCCATCGCAAAGTGACATATGGGCTATGGCATCTTCTGGAGTGGGAAGGCTGTAATGGATGATAAGAAAGCCAGGGCCATTCTCAACCCCCTTAGTAAGCGAAAACTAAAAAACGCGTTACGAAAAAAAGAACTGCCAAATGAAAAACAAATGGCGGTTATTTTCAAGAAAATAATTCAATTTGGTGTGCACAAATTTCCAAAGATATCTGGGGCTCTCTAGCTGTGTGACACAGTTGCAAATGTTTTGAGGGGAAGTTTAAGGGAGGTCGGAAGTACAGCCTGTATTTAATTTCGTATCTTTACACCGCCTAAATTAAAAGAAAATAGGTATTTATCGGTTAGCTGAGACACACGCGAAAAGTTCGTTAATGCTAATGAAAGAAAATAAAATAGGATGAAAATATAATAGTCTAGAAACAAATTTGGACTATATATTTGCACATTATGAGGGGGGAGTGGCTGTAAAGCATAGCATATATTAAATACGCAATCTAACCTAACCTAGCTACTAAACCGCAAAAAACTGGAGTTTAGTCCCCCTAAACCCCAAAAAAATAAAGTTTAAATCTTTGTCACGGAGTGAGCAACACCTACCTCCCTAGTGTTGTCAGACCACTATACAATGCATACTAACCGGAATGAACACCAGGTAATAAGCGCAGATGCTATACAAAAAATCCCGTGTGTTCCAGCTAACCGATAAGTACCAGAAAATATTTTTGTAAGCTGTATTGTTTGTTCAAAAAATTAAAAACGAGCAAAAACTAATTAAAAAAAAGCAATTATTTTTCTTGCGGAAGTAAAGAATGGGGCTTAAACTTAAAATGAACAAAAATAATTGCTTCGCGGATTACGCAACATGTATATACAAACTAGCTTAAATAAACTTGGGATATTTTTCAATACTTGCAGAATTGAAAAAAAACTAGTACTTCATTGAAAACTGAGCTTGCTCGAGTTTTTTTTTTTTTTAGAGAATGTATATTAAAAGTAATCGATATCAAGGCTGACAAAAGACCTTTTAGAGACTTATAAATTAGTATCTATGTTTTACAGAATACTCATGAAATTATCTGGTCCTAGGAGAATCAATGTTCATGAAAGGAAGTCTTTTTGCTATTCCAAGCAAACAGGCGTTTTCGAAAAGTCTATGATTTGTAAATAGTGTGTCTAAGTTAAAACGCCCATTCATAAAAGGAATTGAGACTCTTAACTGACTTGTTACTTTCTAAATGTCCCTCCCCCGTCTCTCTCTCTCTCTCTCTCTTTCTCTTTTAAGATCTATAAGGGGGCCTTTTCAGATTTTCAATGATGATACAAAAAAGAACTCCCTCCTGTAATTGACGCTAGTGAGTCTCTCCTTCTCTTCACCCCTTTTTCCTTCCTTACAGTTTCAGGAATTGGCTAGATTTCAACGGGAGGGGCATAAAATATAAAGTGCATTTGGAGACGGCAATTTCCATGGGTACTTTCCCATTATCAGGGCCGCTCGGCCTAAACACTATAGATTGGCAATGATGAAACCCCTTTTGTGACGTATTATCTGTTATAGAGCAGGCAATGATAGTAAGGTTTTCACTGCGTATAGTGCGTATACGATATTAAACAGTGCTTTTCTGGATATTAGGGGGGAGGTACCTAGGTTAGGTTAGGTTACGTATTTAATATATGCAATGTTTTACCCCCTGCAATGTTTTACCCCCCACACCCCTAATGTGCAAATATATAGCCCAAATTTGTTTCTGAACTATTATATATTCATCCTATTTCATTTTATTTCATTAGCATTAACCAAACTTGACTTTTTAGAGAGGCCCTGATAATGGGAAAGTACCTTTTTATGAAACTGATCTTCAGGAGTCCCTGTGTACGAACTTATGCAGGGGGACCCCCCCCCCAATAATCCTATTATTTTCCAAATTCCTGGGTGCTTCCAATTCAAATTTTTAAATAAGTTTTTCTTGATTTGATCACCAGAAAAATTCCAGCACACGCGTCTTCCCGTGGGTGCAAAGAAACATAAAATTGTTAAAAAAAAACTTACACCCTAGATATATACATAAAAAAAACTAAAACATCATCTGGTGAAATTACGATCAGTAGTACTAAACTAAGCTGAAAAAAAAGAAATTTCTATCGCATTTCAACTGGGCCATTCAAGGTAGGTAGCCTTAAAGGAAAAAGCACAAGAGTGAGAGAGGGGGGAGGTAGAGGGAAAAGAAATGGTTTAAGTCATATTTCTGATGACAGGTGACATCAAGCAATCCGCCCCATCCGAATGGTCATTACATTTCTCCATATTGTCAAATAAATTGTTAATAATTCGCCTGTTTTATTATGTTTTTGTTCAATTCGGGCCTTCCCTGAAATGAATCCGGCGTAGAAGGCTACTGATGCTCAAATGATGTCTTCCAAACAATGGAGTACCAGTAATTAACAAAACAAAATTCTTGGAACACTGAAAGCTTTTACTTACTTGTAACTACCTGATCAATTTTCAGCATTGAGGAGAACCCGGTTCCTTGATAAACCCAATCAAACCACCTCGAATTCTTCAGTTGATCAAGTATATTTGCGTATTTCTACCTTTGGCTGGACAGCTAACGGTACAATAATAAAAAACGCCAAATGGAAACTTATTTAAATACAGACTGATGGTCTAAAAAGGGCAAAGGAAAACATACCTGCAATTACTCGCCATGTCTGTATTCGCACAACTAGTTTCAGAAACTTTGCCAATTCCACTTGGCATCAAGTTCCCTTTAAAGAAAAATATGTACTATGATTAATTTGAAAGCTACGCCAAATGATGCAAGTTTAAAAAAAAACAATTTTAAGATTTTTTTCTTCGAGACTAAACAGGATTCAATGACCGATTCCAAGTAGTTGCGTAATTTCTTCGTCTGCAATGCACCAGTAACTGCTTCTCAAGGGACTGGATACTAAGTAATATTCGTGTACTTTTCATTACTAGGAGGGATGAACGTTCGCAAAAATTTGTCAGGGGAGGGGGCAATAGAGAATTGAGTACTGTTGTATTATCTGTAACACACGCGAGAAGTGAAGTTTGGTTAATGCTAATGACATAAAACTAAGTAGGAAAAAAAATATCAGTTTCAAAACAAATTTCGGCTATATATTTGCATATCAGGGGGGTGGGGTAAAGCAAAACGGTACTTTCCCATTATAAGGGCCTCAAGGGTTAACCGTTGTAGAGAAGGCAATGATAAAACCCGTTTTTGACACGATAACCGCTGTAGACTAGGCAATGACAGCGTGGTTTGCATTGCGTATCCGATATTAAACTGTGGTTTTTTGGGGTTTAGGGGGGGAAAGATACCTAGGTTAGGCTAGGTTGCGTATTTAATATATGCTATGCTTTACCCCCCCCCCCCTAATGTGCAAATATATAGCCCAAATTTGTTTCTAAACTATTATATATTCATCCTATTTTATTTTATTTCATTAGCATTAACCAAACTTGACTTTTTAGAGAGGCCCATATAATGGGAAAGTACCAGCGAAACATATATACGTAATCTAACCTAACTTAGGTACCTTTTTTGCCCCTTTGAACCCCAAAAAACTAAAGTTTAAACCACTGTTTGCTATGCCCGGCATAGGAATTGTCCGTTGAAAGAAACCTGCATGACTAGTTTCTTGTATCATCTTCGCTATACAATATCGCGCGTGTGTTACAGATAATACAAAAGTACCGAGAATTGTTTCAGGGGGGAGAGCAATACTGAAAAAAAAACATAATTTTATTTGGTAACTTAAATAAGAGGTGCCCCGAAATTCAAGATAGCTTAGGTTTTATTTTATTTTATTTAATTGGGGAGAGAGGGCAGGCCCCCCGCGTGTGTCCCAGAACTGATGCAAAACTTAGGTATAACTTACGTATCATCTATTAAAACTCCAATTTTTGGAAGGATGCCCTTCATATTAAGATTGATCCTAACTGTGGCATATTAAAAGAAGAAGCTTAAATGAGTCAGGAGAAACCTCTCTTACTGTTTATGTGGGGCTGACCCCCCTTTCTTACGTATCTTTTCAGGATGGCTCTAGCCCCAATTTTATCTAAAAGTTGGCTTATGCTCCAATATTTTTAGTGTTTAAGGCCAATTCTATAATAGCAGACGATGTTAGATCTTCTACACCAATTGTTAATGTCACTGTATATATAATTAGTATATACAGTGATGTCCTAATTATATATACAGTGATGTCACGGCTGCAGCAGGCATGAAAACGCAATCATTTGTTCGGAAGGGGGGGGGAATAATAAAATACAAATTTGATCTGATAATAAGATAAGCAATAATAAGTTGTGATAATAATTTAGCGTAATAATAAGTGTTCGGGAGCATCTGGGATTTTGCAGGGGGCAGCCCCAAGGCCCACCCCCTGCGTACACGCCTGGGGAGCATCATTATGAAGAGCGATACATTATTGGTGAGAAAAATAACATTTTGTGATATAATGAGAAGGGGGGGGAGGTGAAATTTTCAGGTCCTGTGCCCCTTCAGTCCGTCCTTTCTTCGGTTTTTCATACATCCTTGTATACTTAGTGTTGCTACGAACAAAATCAACAAGTTAGAAAAAAAGTTTGCTTGAAAGGATATTTCTAATTCCACAAGCTTTTGCCACCAAAATGCGGCCCCAGAGTACAGCAAATACTTATTTCAGAAATTGAAAGCTCCAAAGCTCCACTACT
>JAQQPU010000450.1:9368-35722 GCA_029168905.1 Artemia sp. Kazakhstan ARC1039 | reverse complement strand
CGTGAAAAGATCTAATGCCGCTTATGTTTATACGTTCTCTGACGCACTCGCACCTCGGTCCTGGTTTTTATAATCGGTGAGATAGGGAAAGATCATACTACTAAACTGCGGTAAACTTACTGGATTATATAAACTGTGGTCAGAACTGTATAAATCTTGACAATTTTGGGGAGAATGAGCGCTAGAAGACACTTTCCATGCGCATGTGTCTAGTCTTGGCTCTCACCATTCTTATTTTGTCAGTTCTTATAAAACAAAAGAAATCAAAATTTTCTACCACATCTTTTGCTTTCAATTTGCGCGATATCTATTTAGAGGCGGTTTTAAGGCAGGAATAGAGGGCGAACTTGTCCCGGGCGCAGAAATTTTAGGGGCGGGAAATTTCGCATAATCTAATCGTTACGATCATTTAGTATTAGTATTTTTTGAATATTACTTTTAAAAAATAAACTAAAATAATTAAAATGTAAATTATTAATCAATAATAAGTTGAAAATAATCATGTTAATAATTGAAAATTTTGTTAAAATTTAACCTGAATTTTTTTTGGGAGACCGGGGGGGGAGGGGGGGCTAAACAATATTTTGCCCCGGGTGCAAGATAGGTCAGAACCGCCACTATATTTATTACAACATGGAAGGACTTGTTTAAGTGTGACAGCATACTCTTTAGTTTAAGTGGCTTCAGCACGTTTGAAATTAAGATCGAGAGATTCACCTAAGTTGAAAAATCAGTTTCAGTATAAGCCCTGAATAGGAGCTGTTGAGAAGTACACACGTTAAGAAAACAATATTTACTTCATAATATGTAGAATAACTGTAGTTAGCACGTTTTGACTGCAGCCTCTCCCCTCCCCACTCTTTATACTATACTTTACAGCCAAGCTCCCTCCCCCAATGTGCAAATGTATAGCCCAAATTACAAATTTTCCATGTGTCTTTCTGTTCTTGATTTCGTCAAAGCTCAAAACTAACATTTACATTTGTTTATCTGTAAAATAAAGGCAATTTGAACTCGGTCGAAAGCCAAAACAATAGAGCAAAAACTGATGAATTGTCAAGGACACTTTCAAGCTATTTCAGGGGAAGGAGCTCAGCCAAACAGAGATAAGGTCCAGGGGGGGGGGGGCAGCGGGTCCCTGTCCACAGGCTCTGAATTTGACATCAGACACTTTCATTAACTGTGCCAAGTGTGGCGCAACTGTGCCAAGAGTGGCGGAACTTTGCCATACGTGGTGTAACTGTGCCAAGAGTGTGCGGAACTGTGCTAAGAGTGGTGGAACTGTGCCAAGCGTGGAGAAACTGTGCCAAGAGTGGCGAAACTGTGCCAAGAGCGGCGCAACTGTGCCAAGTGGGGTGCAACTGTGCCAAGAATGTGCGGAACTGTGCCAAGCGTGGTGGAAATGTGCGGCACACGTGACGTTCCAAGATGTAAACCAAATGGCAAGAAGTGAGCAACCCCTAAACAAACCTGAAAGTGAAAATCTCCTATATCATACCCCTATATATGAGTGACCGTTTCCCATGGGTTATCAACCATTTGAAGGTGATATGGCTTCTTCTTAACCTCGTCTGAAATCAAAATTAATAGCGGCTTATGAGTTCCTGGTGCCTCCATGCTTTGATACTCCAGTTTTGCCTAAATAATGTATTATGCCAAGGGGCGGGGATACAACTACTCTCCATCCAATTAATACCATGTTTATTATCTTAAGCAAACATAGGCCAACCTACTGAAAAAAGTGTAAGCTTTCTGTATTATTATATTTAACTGTCATTACGAAGTTTATTGGCCATATCATTTTTGCTGAAGGAAATCATGCATCAATAGAAATAGACATATATACTTTAAGGAATAAACTGTTAACCAATAAAATTCAAAAGCACTATATCCATGGGAGCAGTTTTAACCGTCTCGGTGAAGGTTGGGGCTAAGCACATTCACAAGGGTGGCCCTCAGGCCCGCAAACATCATTGTTATCACCGTGATTTACTATATTTGTTATATAATTTGCGTTCTTTTTCTAATCCGAAAAACTTGGAAATTTTACCTCCTCCTCCCCCCCACACACACACAAAAGGACATCTGCGTTAGGGTGTTTCTTACTTGGCTTTATCAAATTCCAAAATGCTAAAACCGAATATTGATTGCTCCTTTGGAGCTCTTTCAGGCTATTCACGTGACAGCTCAGCCCACGCAAGGAATATTTCAGGGTTGGCTATGACTCAAAACGCTCAAGGGCCTGTCAATCAAGAATTTCCACCAAGAAACGTTATTATACAGGCCTATATAATTATTGCTGTATGCTCCTATTTTATTAATTAAATAAAAAAAAAACAAGTTTTTTTTTAACTGAAAGCAAGGAGCAACATTAAAACTTAAAACGAACAGAAATTATTCTGTATATGAAAGGGGCCTCCTCAACGCATCGCTCTTTGCGCTAAAGTTTTTTATTTTTCAAAAAAATAGAGTTGTGAGAAAGTCAAACTTTGGCGAAAAGAGCGAGGCGTTGATGAGGGGACAGCCCCTTTCATATACGGAATAATTGCTGTTCGTTTTAAGTTTTAATGTCGCTCCTTACTTTCAGGCTAAAAAACCTATTTTTTTATTTTATTTCTGAACCTTTTTGAATTAATGCAGCTTTGATTTTGGCTCACCGTACCTGAATAATAAAACGAAATTTGCATATTAATTTTACTTTTTTGGCTAAATGGCTTTCTCGAAATTTTGTTCTGACGTAACTTACGAATTAACTTACGTAACGAACTTCTATATTCGTATGTTTTATTATGTATATTAGGGAGTTTGCCCCCTAGTCGATACCTTGCTCTTTACGTTAAAGTTCGAATTTTGTTCGAATCACAAACCCCTGAATCACAAAGGCCGGTTAATTAGAATATAGGCCTATAGCTCTTTTGAAACTACTAAAAAAACTTTAGCGAAAAGGGCGAGGTATTGACTAGGGGGCGAACCCCCTCATATACGTAATAATTTCTGTTTGTTTTAATTTTTAATGTTACTCCTTACTTTCAGTTGAAAAAACTAGTTTTCTTATTTAATTCTGATCGTTTTTTAAATAATGCTGGGAAATCCGGTACCCCCTTTTATAGAAATGTTCCTTCCCCCAAGGAAACATACTCCATGGAAGGACCCTCCCCCGTAAACCCCTCCTCCGACACCACCCCATCAGAAAAAAATCCCTCCTGAAACGTCTTTATACTTCCCATTAACCAATATTATATGTAAACAATGGGCAAAGTTCATAACTTCCAGCCCTTCCCCCGGGAACTGTGGGGGATTAAGTCATCCTCAAAGACATATTTAATAGATTTTTGACTATGCCGAACAAAATGGATATCTCAAAACTTTGATTGGGTGACTTTGGGAAAAAATGAGCGTGGGAGGGGGCCAAGTTGCGCTCCAATTTTTTTGGGTCACTTAAAAAGGGCACTAGAACTTTTAATTTCCGCTCAAATGAGCCCTCTTACGATATTCTAGGACTACTGTATCGATACGATCACCCCTAGAAAAAAAACAAACGAACAAAAAACAAAAACACGCATCCGTGATCTTCCTTCTGACAAAAAATACTAAATTCCACATTTTTGCAGATAGGAGCTTGAAACTTCCGCAGTAAGGTTTTCTGATACGCTGAATCCGATGGTGTGATTTTCATTAAAACTCTATGACTTTTGGGGGTGTTTCCCCCTTTTTTCGAAAATAAGGCAAATTTTCTCAGGCACGTAACTTTTGATGGGTAAAACTAAACTTAATGAAACTTATATATTTGAAATCAGTATAAAAATATGATTCTATTGATGCATCTATGGGTATCAAAATTCTGGTTTTTAGAGTTTCGGTTACTATTGAGCCGGGTCGCTCCTTACTTACAGTTCGTTACCACGAACTGTTTGATATAATCCGTTGATTGTGATAGCCTACAAATAAAATGAACTAGCTAAATGCAGTACAGCATATTAACCTTTGCTTCCTGTATTATTCCTTCTTTCTGCTATCTATCTTCGGAATAGGGCTGAGCCAAAACCCAATGGCAAGTAATAGCGCGATAAGTTTTAAAGAATCTTGTCGCACAAAGGCATTGTACACAGTGCCGGTTCTGGCTTTTCTTGCGCCTGGGGCAAAATCTTGATTAGAAAATAATTTTAAATTTATTTATTAATTAATAATTTATTTTTCATCTTTTAATTCATTATTTAAATTAGTTAACTATTATTAATTATCTCAACTTAATTATTTTAATTACCATTATTCAGTTATTTTTTACTTATTTTAACAATTATTTTCGTTTCTTAACTGCGCCTTCTATTTCATCAATCAATTTATTCAACCAAAACATTCACAACAAAATACTTCAACAAAGAATATAACAAAAAGATTTTTCAGGAAGATGGTACAAAAAAAAACTCAAAATGCATACAAAATTGCTTATATTCATTTTTGTTGCGTTTTTACGAGTCGGATAAACATTTCGGGGGGGGGGGGGGGGGTTCAAAGCCCCTAACCCCCCTGGATATGGCCTTGGTTGCCGCACCCAGACAAAGCGTGCTTTATTGACCATGCTTCCTGACAGCACAAGGCTAACTTCCCCAGAAAAAGGTTAATTAAAAGTCTGACTTAGCTAAAACGAAAATTCCTCATTTGTCTTCCCCCTTTGTACAGGCCAATGAGCCTTTGAGGGAATAATAACATATAATATTGTATGTGGATCTAATGAAGAATAAATCTTATCTTATCACATTAAGTAATTATGTATAAATGTTTTATACGAAAAGAAAAAAAAAGAAAAAAAAACATATTGAAAAAACAGGTTTATGAAGATGATAATTGTTAATAATGTCTGTCTTTGCAGTAATATTATTTTGCTTCTGTATATGTTTTCTGGATTGTCACTATTTATCTTTTTTTCTTTTCCGTCGTTTACCATTCTATAAACATGCAAAAATAAATTATATGGTTTATAATAAATTTTTGCCTCTGTTTTGTAATGATTTTTGCCTGTGCTGATTGCCTGGTAATTGTTAGGCTCAAAACTTGAGTTATATTTGAAATTATTCACACTAGAAAATCAAAAATTTTCATCCTTTCGGAGGAGAGACGAAAATCAGTGTAATAGTTTTCAAGGATTTTTTTTTAACTTCTTAGTGGGTTTAACAAATTATTGAAACTAAAATAACGTTTCTCGGTGGGAGAGGATTCCGCCACATTCTCAGATATCCACTATTGTATATTTCTTCATGCTTGTTATTGTGCGATTTTCACATAATGACGTAAGATTTCCTCCTCCGAGGTTTAAACTTCACAATGGTTTCATAGATAGGCTTATCACACTGGTTTACATAATATCCGTAAGAAGGTAAGCTTGCTTCTGATTGGTCAATTATTTTTAGATAACCAATCAAAAGACCGCTTCGTTTTTGCTTTTAAATAGCTTGTGTGTATGAATAGAAACATTACAGCCATTACTAGTTAAGCTACGCCCATAACGCATCCAGTGACGTTAATTCACGGAAAAATTGAGGGAGGGGGCAAAGTTTTTTTCTCAATTTTTATTAAGACACAAAAAGTACATTCTTCAAAATCTAGCGTGGCAATTGTGTTTTTTTTATAAATTCATTGAATAAAAATAATTGAAAATACTTCCCCCGAAAAAAAAACTATACAATTGTTTGCGATTTGGACAATAGAGAGGGTTCCCAAATGGCGCATGTTTCATGTTGTCCTCATTACAGGGTGTGAATTTCGACATCGGTTGCGTCATTTTGGTTTTTAAAAGTTTTTTTTTCCTTTTTTTTCGAGCTTATTGTTGATGTACACCACAGTTTATATAATTAGCAGTATGATCTTTCCCTATCTCACCCATTGTAAAAACCCGGACCGAGGTGCGAGTGCTCCAGAGAACGTATAAACATAAGCGGCATTAGATCTTTTCACGGGTAGACAAAGAATAATCACCTACGGAACAAGTACTGACAAAACCACTTGGCCGGCTCACCAATAAGTGGACAATAAGTGAACAAATAATTGGGAGGAGCTTTTTGTTCGCACCGAGAATAAAGAGCCAGAAATCATCTGAGGCAAACTTACTGGATAATTATATAAACTGTGATGTGCACGCATGGGTGCCCATATGGGGGGGCGGGGGGGGGGGCGGGGGCCCCCCCCCCTGGCTGAATGATGCTGCCTTATTTTTATATTTTTGTTCTGAGATTTCTATTATAAAGCATTAAAAGTAGCAATTAGACGATGTGTGCACGCACCAATAAATGAATAGAAATTATCTCTCATTCGCTATATAAATACTTTGCCAAGTTCTACTAGTTCGTCCTGAGTTTTGTTTTCCTAACCCGACTGAAGGATTCTTGCTCTTTAACATTTATAACAACCACGTAGAACGACAATAGAAGCGTTCATTCATAAAAATCACAGTTCATATAATTATCCAGTATGATCATTTCTTATCTCACCCATTATAAAAACCCGGACCGGGGTGCGAGTGCTCCAGAGAACGTAGAAACATAAGCGGCGTCAGATCTTTTCACGGCTAGACAAGTCAGACGCGAAACAATCGGAAACAAGTGGAAACCCGCTATTAATAACTGCAGGAAGAAGTGGGAGGAGCTTTTTGTTCGCACCGAGAACGAAGACCAGAAATGATCTGCGATAAGCTTACTGGATAATTATATGAACTGTGATAAAAATTAAGGTAGAAGTAAGATTTTTTTTTTAAATGAAAACAAAAAAAGGTATTTTTCAATACCTAGGTGAGGTGTCCAATCTTGTTTTCCAATTTTTTTCAACGAAAACACCGAAGGGTATTTTTCCAGATCTATAGGGGATATTACCCTCCGCAAGATCTGGAGCCCTTGCCTAATAGAGCTTATGTATGTTTTGAGATAAACGTTATAATTTGTTTTTTTTTTCTCTACACTTATTGATGTCAACGATGCTCTATAGTTAGTTGACAATTCGCGAAAGTCTTGCAAACACCAGTGTAAATCATGATACTACTACTGAATTTTCACCCTACAGTGACCTGAAATAGTATACTAAAAACTACTACTACTAACAACTCATCGCAGCACCAAGCCGCCTGAGGCCAACACAGCTACGCACGCTCCTCCTCCACCCCAATCTATTCAAAGCCTCCCTTTTTACACCCGCCCACGAAGTTCCCATTTCCTTTAAATCTTTCTTTATGACGTCCTCCCACCCCAGACGGGGACGACCTGCTTTCCGTTTAGCCCTAGATGGTTGGCCGAAAAGAACAATCTTCGGCATACTAAAAACATGGTTTCCTAAACTCGGCTGTACAAAATCAAAAAGATTATGTTATAAGAAGTAAATATTTTTGAACATTGTAACTATTTTTACATTAATCCCTAACAGAATTTGGGCAAATATTTACTGACTGACCCACGTGAACAGAAAAAAAGACATTATACAAGGTAAACTACAAAATATAAAAAAAAAGTAAGGAATAAGATAAGAAAAGACAGTCTAAATTGCAAACATAATTGAGCATATATGGCCAAAATATCTATTTGCATCCATGTCATCAAAAATTCATATCTGCAACTTTTTAGGAAGGGGTAAGGGTATTAACTTCAAACTTTAAGGGGCCACTACTACTACTACTGCGGCTGCAAATGCGACTGTAACAGTGACTGCTTGCAAAAAGTACTACATTTACTTGTGACTACTTTCAGAGAATGTTAAGGGATTTTAGTCAAAATCAAAACACATTAAGTACATGCTGATTGTAAAAAGGGCGCATCGGCAATATCTCGGAATGGCTGAAGGCATTAAGTTGAAAATTTCAGGGTATATTGAACAATACTTAAACCTTCAAGGACTGCTTAAGGGGATTTTAAAATAAATAAAAAGACACTATATGTATCCATGTTATCAACAGAGTATATCTGCAATATCTTAGCAGCAGCTAAGAGTCAGAATATTCAATAATAATAAATATGTGTATTTATGTTGTCAGAAGGGCGTATCTGAAATGTTCCAGGAACGGCTGATGGCATTTAGGAAAAACTATTAGCGAATGTTAAGGAGGTATTGAAATAAATCAAGAGCTACGAATTAGAACCATTAAATCAGAATTAAGTATTTTAATTTTTACGCTATATTTTTTGGTTATATTGACCAAAACTTTGGCAATCAAAAATGAACATAAACTAATTTAAAAAAAAAATTTCCAATAAAAGTAAAAAAAAAGGATTTTTTCCCAGAGGTACTTCTGTGGGAATGAGACAAATGATGTAAATCTCTACCCTCTAAATACTGGCTAAAGTTAACTAATTACCTGGCAATCAAAAATGAACAGGAACTAATTAAAATAAAATTTTCCAAGAAAGAAATTCTTCAAAGAAAAGTAAAGGCCATGTTAAACTGAAGATTAGTGGAAATAAATTTTTATAGTAATTCAAACTCAAAAAGGCCAGAAATTGATAAAAGAATAAATAAATCTTAAAAAAAGTGAAACTTATATTGAATATGCAACTCCAGCTTATACGAACAAAAATTAGTACAAACAAGAGCTTGGCTACTGCCCCCTTCGCTAACTGTAAAAGTCTAAAACCTACTGCGTCATTGGCACTTTACTGAAAACTTTATGTGTCTTGAACATTATTGGAAAGAACTAATACAATTAAATTGAGTATCATGGTTGCAGCGGCAGCTCTAACCTAGTAAAGAGCAAACAACAGTCCATAGTAATCAAAAGTTAAAAACACGTTTAGAAAAACTGCAAAGTGAAAAAAATTGAAATCTAACAATAATTCAGGAATAGAAACTATTATTTCGATTCGTCTTAAAAGTAAAAGTTTATTGCGAATAGAAATATACAGTGATTTCGAAATTAAGCCTGAAACCCCTCGAAAATGGCGTCAGATCAAAATCAAAAGTAAATTATTGGAGTCAACATAGTCGAAAACCTTAGACAGGGAAATTACAGTCCCCAACCATGGACAACAAGGACAATCACCTTTTTGCATCGGTAGAACTGATCTGTCTGCCGATTTTTTTTTTTTTTTTCCAGGGTTAGCGGTTTACCAGAACATCAAAAAGATGTTTAATGGCTCATTCAAAATCTATTGTATGGCACAAAAATGGCACTTTCTGTGCTATTTCTCAAGGATGGAGCTAGCAGGCTACCAAAACATGATAGACATGTTTAATAACTCACATAAAAGCTATTTCTCATACCTACATTTCCCCATAAATTCCACCATCTGCAAGTGCAAAATGGCGCTATTGATGCCATGTCTGAAGCGGAAAAGCTGGGGCTAATGGGCTACCAGAACTTCTAAGAGAGATGTTTAATGGCTCATTTGAAAGCTATTGATCATATCTACATGCTTTTTATCAGTTATGACATCCATAAGTGCCATAAAGCACTAAAAACGGCACTTTTCGCGCCACTACTTAAGTGGAAAAGCTTGGAAGTATAAAATTGTACCATTGTAATAATTATGGCCCAAACCCTTAACTGGAGATTTACAAGAACCCATTCCGTATACTCCCCCTCCCAGCCCCCTTAGTAAGTCTTGTTAGTCTTTGGTAGAATTCGCTGTGAACTCTTTAACACGGCCAGCCGAGGTTGAGGCTTGCAAAATGATTTTTAAAATATTGATTGTTCTTAAGAGGAAGAAATTCATAGAATAACAAATAATTGAATCTCGAAACTCCAAATGAATATCCCTTGACGTACCCCTTCCCCTCCTCTTGTTCGGAAAAGTTCAGCTTCACCAAATATAGTTTCCCCCTCATTTCTATTGATACTAAAACCCCCATAGATAATCTTTTTAAAAAAATAAATAAAAGAGATTATCTATGGGTGTATTAGTATCAATAGAGATGAAGGGGAATATAGGATAAATTCAATTTGTAATAGTTTAATTAAAAAGCAGGTAAAATATTCAACCAGTACTGATTTTAATAATTGTTCTGAAAAAAATTATAACTTTGCGAACAAAGGTCAGAACGGGGTAAATGCTGTGAAAAGTCAAAGAATTGCAGCTAAACTTGCTACCAAAAAAATCCATTCACTTTATAATTCATAAATTGGGTGATTAACCTGTGAGGTTTAATTAGGAGTTATGGGCCGGGGGTTAGGTGACCTTTATTGTTTGTTCAAGTAAATATATTCTTCACTTTTTGATAGATTTTCATTTATACATTGATTGCAAGAGGAGAGTGACGCATGGTATCAATATAGACATTTACTTTTGTTTATTTCGTTAAATACGCCAGTGCTGGAAGTTTTGTTTTACATGTCAGTTTGTTTCCTACTTATTTATTTATATATTTTTTCTCTCTCTTCGTGTGTTTAGTTGTTGTATCTATATGTGTGTTATTTTTTAAAAGATCATTTTTCCGTTTTTTTTTTCGTTGAGAAAGGCTCCCGGACGTGGGGCCAAAATATTCGGAGTATTTTTTAATTAAGCGTTTGTTTGTTGCTATTTATTGTTTCACTGCTTTTTTAAAATTAAAACCCGTCTTTTCTTGCTTAATTTTTCGTAAATGGAAAAGCAGTGTGGTCTAATAAATTATTTAGGATTGTAGAAAACTAGCACTTTACTGAAAACACAAAAACCAAGTCTAAAAAAAGAATGTTGACTTATTTATTAGTTAAAAGTGAGTAGGTAGCCTGACAACAACGAACTAATCTATAACGCTTTTCATAGTCTTACACGAGCTGTGATATCAGTAACTTTTAGTACACTATTAAATTATCTTAAAAACATTAGCATAAAAATAACTATTTTTTTTTAATAGCCGCAAAGTCACTGGACAGCATACAAAAATATTGGATTGATTTATCAGGAAACATTTTGGTCTCACCAGGTAAAACACCAATAGTGAGGAATAAACAATCTTAAATTGTCAGAAATATGCTTTAATATTACTCAAAATGAAGATCAAATAAGCTATAATATGAACTCTTGAAGTTCGGTAATTTCTCTCTATGCAACAGAAAATGTCAAGTTATGATAGAAATTTTAAAGCTAGTATATAGTCTTAATACTATCAAGATGGTTTCACTTTAAACATGTCTACAAACTAACCATGACATGTCCTTTTCAGAACCAAAACGAGAGCCAATCATTGAATTGAACCATTGTACAGAAGTGTTACCAAATTCAACGAAAAGAAAAATTAAATAACAACACTAAAATGCTTTATTTTTATACTGTAAACATGTGTCCATAATCGATTTGCTTTTATTGTACCAAGAATCCTATATTGTTTTGTGCTTTCAGTAAAGCGCTAGTTTTCTATAATCCTACAAATATAGGAAAATATGATTATTTGGTTTATTTGTACTAGTTTTATTGATGTATGTTAGATATTGTGAAGCAATAATTATTTTTAGTTTTAAGTTTTAACTTCGCTCTTTACTTCCCTCAAAAACTTTGTTTTTTTTCAAATTACTTTGATATATAATGATATTAATTGCTGAAAGCTCATCAGTTCAACATTTTATTCCACTGTAATTTTTATTTTTATTTTCAATGTTGCAATAAGCACAAAAGGAAATTTTTTAATAAAATTTCTTTAAAACTGCATGTGTCTTAAAGAGTCTTTGGAAAGAACTAATAAAATTAAGCTGACTATTTGATATATAATAAAATATTTGTATATAACTCGTTTTCAGTAAAGCGCCAATGACGCAGCAGGCTTTAGACTTCGACATTTAGGGAAGTGGGGGGGTAGCAACACTCTTGTTTATCGTATTTTTTTTTCATTTTAAGCTTTGTTTGCATATCCAATCTAAGTTTTACTCGTTTTAAGATTTATCTATTCATTTATACTAGTACCTGCTGTATGTTTGTTTTTTATGATTAATTCCTGTTCGTTTTTGGGTTTCATTTAATCTTTAATAGTAATTTCTGGTCGTTTTGGGTTTGAATTATTATAGGACTTTTTTCTGCAGATCTTAAGTTTAATATGGCATTTACTTTTCTTAGAAAAAACTTCTTTTTCGATTTTTTTTTATTTTTATTAATTCTCTAAAACAGTTACACCTTCTTAAGATGATTGGCTTAAGCAGACATGTTTTTAGCTTATTTTTTGCTGATTTTTTACCTACGTTACTTCGTTTTATAATTTGATCTCCGCACACACCAAAAGGTCACAACTAAATATGGAGATTTCTTAGGTGATTTTTTGAAGATTTTTTTCGGCCATGTTTAAGAGTAAACGTAACTTTCAGTATAAAATACTAATTTCTGAGAAACATATTGAACATAGTTCAGGATGGGAAAATAACATTAGATCAAAACCAAGGAGATTTGCCTTAAGAGGTAAATTTCCTATTTTTTCCTAATTTATTAAGATGAAGTGTCAACTTAAGCAATTCAAGCAATTCAGACTTTATTTACACTGTCCTAATTACTTAGGGACAAAATATATTTTGTCATCCGGGCCTTATGTATTTGCACATTAGGCGGTGGGGGTAAAGCATAGCATATATTAAATACGTAACCTAACCTAATATAGGTACCTTTTCCCCCTAAACCACAAAAAACATAAGTTTAAATATTGTAAACGCAATGACAAACCCGGGTTTGCAATCCAATTTTATATTGAAAGAAACCCGTTTAACTAGTTTCTTAAGCATCTTCCGTGTACAATTTATCGCGTGGGTTCCAGCTAATTGACAAGTACCAAAACAACATTTAAAATGTATCAAAAATTTGTTTATATGCTTTTCTGTTATGTTTTAAACGTGTCAGACCCACATTTCAGGAGAGGGAAGACAGAAACCCCTTACCCCACCCCCACCCCCGATACGACCTTGTCTCATATTGACATGACAAAAATAATCCATACTACTCATGGCAACTACAGCAATTTTGCAACCAAATTACAAAGAATTTCCTTTTTGGTTTGATCCCAAAGTAGCCGGGTGAAAGAAAAGGTGGCTTAACGCCCCAGCAGGGTGTAAAAGACCTTAGGCATCAGAAGAGAGGCAGAAAAAGCTTGCTGTATGCTGAGCTGTGAATCTCAATCCGACAGAAAACGGTCGCAAAAAAGATTTTGAATTACCACAAACTAAGAATAGTATTGCAAATTTTGGGCCAAAAAGAAAATAATTTTCATCCTTATGAATAGGTCACAGGAACATGTAGCCCAGTAAGATGAGGCCCAATTCACCCCATATCAACAACACTGTCCCTTGGATATCCCTTTCCGTAAAACTTTAGTCAGTTATTCCAAATGTATTTCAATCTTTCAGAAGAGAATAAACTGAGATTTCAAATTTTGTATTGCTAAGAAATTGTCTACGGATTGTTTTGAGTACCCGTCTAACTAACCGTATCTCTAACACTAAGCTCTACAAAAAACGTGGTGTAATCCCGGTTTCTAGGGTTATACTGAGAGAAAGATCGAGATGGCTAGGACACGTTCTGTGGATGAAGGACAAGAGATTGCCAAATATCGTCCTTGTCGGCCAACCATCCAGAGCCAAACGAAAAGCAGGTCGTCCCTGAATGGGGTGGGAGGATGTCACAAGGAAAGACTAAGGGAAATGGGAACTTCTTGGAAGGGTACACAGAGAATGGCTTTGAATAGATTTAGATGTAGAATGAGTGTGCTAAGCTGTGTTGGCCTCAGGCGGCTTGGTGATGCAGCGAGTTGTTATTAGTAGTAGTAGTAGGCCTACACCACCTTTGATTTGGTAAAACAAAGAGGGGCAGGGGGGGGGGGTCATTAGACTCAGCTAACCAGTTAGGAGCTTTACTGGAATAGAAAAAGATACTTTTTTCTGTTTTCTTGACAGAGTGGCATAGGGTAGGATGACCAAAGTAAATGATAAATTTATTACCATATATCCCGAGCAAACTTAGAAAGCTGAATAATACTAAGCCTACATGCACAATAGGGAGAGCAAAAGTAAGCTTTAGTATTTAAAAGGTATTCATTTAAATTAGTATTTAATTAGCATTAATTTAGTTTAGTAGTTAACTGGTATTCCAACTTGATCTGGGACCAATAATAATAATAGTGAATTCTCTAAGTAGTTTTTACAGAGGGCATACTCTGAAACTCAGTTATCATTGACGATATTCGTTCAAAGACAATAGACGACGGGAAAACATGGGCAACAAGAAGTATTACTAAAGCACAAAAAACTAGAATGTCAGGCCATTTTATGTATCATGAGCCTTTTAGGGGCTAAAGGGCTAAGGGGCCAATATTGAGGGCTTACTTTAGGGGCTTGTAAACAACGAATTTTTACAGAACGGATATCAAAAGTTCTAGTGTTCTTTTTAAGTGACCGAAAAGATGGAGGGCAACTAGTCACCCTCAAACGCCCATTTTTTCCTCAAAGACAACTGATCAAAATTTCAAGATAGCCATTTGATTCAGCATAATTGGAAGGTCTAATGACTGTGCTTTTGGCGATGACATGACCTTCCATAGTCCCGGTGGAACCGGCTGCAAGTTATGCAATTTCGCCGAGGAAAGACAACTCAAACAAAAGGTACGGTGATTATGAACGAGAAATATTAAAAATTCGACCTTGGCGTAAAGAGCGAGGGCCGAGGAAAGGACAGCCCCCCCCTCATATACAGAATAATTTCTATTAGTTTTATGTTTTAATGTTGCTCCTTACTTTCAGTTGAAAAAACTTCTTGTTTTTCTTATTTAATAGTTGGAAAAGGATCTTTTGGCATCAAATATAACTTCACTTCAGTAAACAAGATTAAAAATTAGTTTGCTATGCTTTAGCAAACTAATAAACATACCCTAGTTGATTTAATTTACAGGTACACGGGTTGAAACAACTGAGACGCATTGGGAGATAGATAGGATATATATAATTAGGGCAATATATTTGCACACTAGGGGGGGGGTTCAGTATAACGGGGCTGCATGCAAAATGTAACCTAACCTAACCAAAATACCAACTCTATATATTAAATATTTACTTAATATGTACCTACAACGTAGTTTTTCCCACTGAGCCTAAGCTACTTGTTTCCGAATATAGAAGCCTAAACCAGTTTTGTCAGATCTTGCAGATCAAAATTTCTGGGTGTGTTCTGAATAATGGACAAGTACCTTAATCCATTTTTGGCGTATGTTTCCTTTTTCCTTGACAAAAAAAGAAGACAAATGCCATTAAACTCCACAAGATAATCCTGTTCTGTCAAACCTGACGTATTTCTCTTTCTTATCTTCGTAACGGTATAAGATAGGACAATTCTGACTGCACCATTCGATTCCTCGTGTTTAATTTACCCATACCATATGCATAAGTCATTTTCGACCAAAATGGGACATATCGCAATTTTAATTATCACAGCCGCGTTGGTTTATACCAAAGAATAAGCTGCCCCAAAATTTGTGTTTCGATTCCATTTTCTAGAGCTATAATAAAAGAAAAATAAAGATGTCTAGGCCCCCTCTTACAGATGACAGATTGCCGAAAAGGTACTTATGTATTAAAAGGTACCGTACGGTACTTATGTAGACAGCGGTAAGTACGCGAAAAGTGAAGTTTAGTTAATGCTAATGAAATAAAAGAAAATAGGATGAAAATATAAGTTTATGAACAAAATTGTACTATATATTTGCACATTAGGGGGGAGGAGAGAAGCATAGCATTTATTAAATAAGTAACCTAACCTAACCCAACCTAGGTACATTTTATTCAATATAGTTTCGGAGTGAGAAACCCCATGTAATGCCTATCTTTATACAGCATTTCATATAAGTACCGGGTAATGCGTATCTGTTTTCTCAATACACTTGCCGCTTTCTACATAAGTAGCAAAGGTACTAATGTACTTAATATGCCTGCATAGTAGTTTATCTCACTAAGGCTAAGCTAATTATCTCCGAGTGCAGACAGAGAAGCCGGTTTTACAACAGATCAAGAACAACAGTGTGGTCGCTATAATGCATAAGTACCGCCGAAAATTATGGAGAGCAGCAAAGAATAATGCGTTTCTCAATCGCTGGGTATGAAACACCTGGCTATTAGTACTCGATTGGATTTCAACAACATTTCTTAAAAAAAACTTTCAGAAGATAAATCGTGTTTAAGTGTGCAAATGTGCTGATGAACCAGGCAAAGCACCTATTTCGACGTAGTATTTATGATTGCTTCAGCTCAAGTATAAACGTCACTCATCCAATTCCTTTTATAAAACGAAAACCGATAAGTAAATACAATAAAATATGAAAAAAAATTAAACACAGAATTTACTTCTGAAATTGATGTGGCTCAAAAACTTTTTATTGTTGGCAAAAATAAGTCACACGCATGAGCCAATAAAATTGAAGAACACTTTTTAACACGGAACTGTAGGACAGTCATCCCTCTAGGGTTGGCATCTGCCAATGTCTAAAAAGAGTGCAAGTCAAAAAATTTGCTCGCATTCCCTCAAGTAAAAGAGTACATTTCACACGAAAAGTGAACAAGTTGGCAGCCCTGTTTCTTGGGTTAGATGCACTTCTGACTAAGTTACCAACTACTGACGTTTAAAGGAAATGAAAACTGACACCCAAAAAGAGGGATTTTCACTCTTAAAAGAGAGCGCATTTCACACGAAAAGTGAGCAAATTGGCAACCCTGTATCCCTCTTTCTCCATTTGATTAAATGTAAAGCAACATGAGCAACAAAAGATAAGAGTAATGATTTTGACCAGCGTTTCCACCTCTATAATTTTGGCTGCATATCTGCAAATCTGGTATGAAAAAAAAATGCGGCTCAGTATTTCTAGTTCCTATTGTTCATTTGCCCTATAATGTTACAAATACATGTTTTAAAAGGGCCGTTTATGTTTTACGAAGGATCTTAAGCATGTGCGTAAGAAGTTGTTTTTTTTTTGGAAGGGGGTGAAATTCTACGAAACATAATCCGATGTATGAAGTTGCAAAAAAATGTAAATTCTGGGGCAAAAGCCCATGGCCTCCTTCCCTGCATGTGTTCCTCCAGTCTCTTGAGATTTTTCAAATATCTAAAAAAAAGTATTTTAACCGATTTCGAAGCCAAGTTCGAAGTAGGTTAACCTGAGATAGGATTTTCTTTCTGCACAACGGAACTCACTCCTACGGATGGAAATCTTACTCACGTTCCTATGATTATTACCTGTTATTTATTATTTGAGTTTTTTGTCAAATTGAAATTCAAAAACGAATGAGTCCTCGGCTCAACTAATGTCAAGGTTAACACCTTCAGCACAATATTTCACTCATAATTCATTTTTACTACCATAACAAATTGATCATACGAACTTCAAATCATCAAGAAAATAATACATTGAACTTATGGAAAAGGGACCACATACTAAACATCATAGGTGTAACAATTATAAGATGCAGTCCTCACTAAGGGCCACTGAAAGGGACAGGCAAAGGGGAAAATTGTTCGGCTAAGGTTTTTGTGGGGGTCCTGTCCCTCGGTTTAGTGCAGTTTTTTATTTAATTTAGTACTTCCTCTATTAACAACTACACACTCGAGAATTTGTGACGCGAACAAACTAGTCAAGCAACCTTTTAAACAGGCAATTGCTTTGAAACAAGCGGTCTCACTCCGTGAACAATATTTAAACTTTAGTTTTTGGGGTTTAGGGGCAAAAAAGGTACCTAGGTTAGGTTATGCATTTAATATAATGCGCTCTGGGCACCCCCTTTCATAATTCTTTGTGGTAGTTTTCATAATCTTGTTACTAAAGTATTATATTTTCATCATATTTTTTTGTTTTATTTCATGATCATATTTCATTCAGTTCTCGGGTGTGTAGTAGCTAATAGAGAAGTACCTTTAATTTATATGAATCTGGCGACAAATAATAAAAATGAATTTATTATATATTTTATTTTCGGATACAAAAATGCAAGTGAATTCTAGCTTAAGATTGAATCAAACAGTTCGTGATAACGAACTGTAAGGACCGACCCGGCTCAATAGAAACCGAAACTCTAAAAACGGAATTATGATACCAATAGAAACATCAAAAGAATCAGATTTTAATGCTGACTTCAAATATAGAAGTTTAGTCTTACCCATCAAAAGTTACGCCAGAAACTTTGCCCGATTTTCGAAAAAAACGGGGAAAAACCTCCTAAAAGTTATAGAACCTAAATGAAAATCATACCATCAGATTCAGCGTATCAAAGAACCATACTGTAGAGGTTTCAAGCTCCAATCTGCAAAAATGTGGAATTTTGTATTTTTTGCCAGAAGAAAGATCACGGATGCGTGTTTATTTGTTTTTTGTTTTTTTCCAGGGGTGATCGTATCGACCCAGTGGTCCTAGAATATCCTGGGAGGGCTCATTCGAACGGAAATTAAAAGTTCTAGTGCTCTTTTTAAGTGACCAAAAATGGAGGGCAACTAGCCCCCCTCCCACGCTCATTTTGTTTCCAAAGTCACCCGATCAAAATTTTGAGATAGCCATTTTGTTCAGCACGGTCGAAAATATAATAAATGTCTTTTAGGATGACTTAATCCCCCAAAGCCCCCAGGGGGAGGGCTGAAAGTTATGAACTTTACCCAATGTTTACATATAGTATTGCTTATTGGGGGGAGGGGGGTCGGGGGTTATGTGGGAGGAACTTTCCTTTGGAGGAATTTTTCATGGGGGAAGGAAAATTGCTATGAAAGGGGCGCCAGATTTCCCAGCATTATTTAAAATCGATCAGAAATTAAATTAAAAAAACAAGTTTTTCAACTGAAAGTAAGGAGCAACATCAAAACTTAAAACGAACATAAATTATTACGTATACGATTGGGTTCGCCCCCTAGTCAATACCTCGTTCTTTAAGCCAAAGATTTTTAGTACTTTCATAAGAGCTATTTATTCTAATTAACGGCCTTTGTGATTAAGGGGTCATTTTTAAAGAATTGAAACGAAATTCGAACTTTAGCGTAAAAAGAGAGGTATTGACTGGAGGGCGAACCCTCTAATATACGTATTAAAAATCTATGAATATAGAAGTTCGTTACGCAAGTTAATTCGTAAGTTACGTATATTTATTACTAATAAAAACGTTCGTAAATAAAATTTAACAACTTTCAAGAAAGCCATTTAACCAAATAAAAGTAAAATTAATATGCAAATTTTGGTTTAATTATTCATGTACGGTGAGCCAAAATCAAAACCTGCATTAATTCAAAAACGTTCAAAAATTAAATTTAAAAAACAACAAGTTTTTTTAACTGAAGGTAAGGAGCAACATTAAACCTTAAAACGAACAGAAATCATTCCGTATATGAAAGGGGCTGTTCCCTCCTCAACGCCTTGCTCTTTACGCTAAAGTTAGACTCTTTCTCACAACGCTATTTTTTACAGCAATAAAAAGTTCAGCGTGACCGTGTCAGACCGTATTTTCCTGGCCATAGCGCCTTACGGGGGAGAATATATTGAATCATTTGTTATTTTCCATGTGTAATTTACCGTTGATTTTGGTATTAATTTGGTATTCATTGAAGCAAATAACAGGTATCTAACATTCATAAAATGTGTTTCTTCGAATTGATATTAGATGGCAAAATTATTTATGTAGAATTGATAAATATTCGAAACTTTTAGAGCATGCATTTATAAACTACTACTTCTCAAATTGACGTTGATTATAAGTGACGATAATGATTATGTGACGATAATGTGACGATAATGATTAATGTGACGATAATGTGATGATAATGTAAGATATCGTAATATAAGCCAAAAATAATTTTCTTAGGTAAATCTAATGTTTTGTCAGCGTATCATTCAGTTGTGGCTTATATTGGTTTTGTTGTTGTTGTTGTATCCCCCTTGTATCCCTGGCCATGGAGCCTTTCGAGGGGTAATAGGAGTATTGTATTTCAAATTTGTATTTATTGGTTAATAAACTAAGCTAAACTTAAAACAATGAAACAAATCGAATTTCTTCTTCTAAGGCAGAAAAAAAAGGTAAAATTCTACTTTAGCTACTTTTGGCCATCTTGCAAAGGGGTTAGGTTAGGAAGATGACACTTTCAGGGATTGGTCTACAGGCTAAAGTCTGTCCCGGGAAGGTTCCACCCGTGCTGGTGTCCATGGGTTGGAGGCTGGGGACGGTAGGCCTACCAAATACTGGCTATATTTGGGAAAGTGTTGAACGAAGAATCGAATGGTATTTGTCTTTGGTAAAAAAATGAAATAAGGCATATAAAAAATTATAAACATATTAATATAAAATTTAAAATAAAAATTCATTAAAAAAACGCATAACCGATGCAGGTAACAGGGGATAGTAGCAGCTCCACACAAGGAAATATGTTAATAATATAAAAATTGTAGGCCTACCATTAGGTTCCTTATTTTATACCCTTTCCAAATATCATTGCTCCTATTGCAACAATGAACTAAACTACTCCCCCCCCCCCATTCCCAACTGATAATCCCAGATATATCCCTAGGATATATATATAAAACTAAAAAAACTACAACACTAAAACAATGAAATTCTTACTTTAAAGGGTATAGGTCAAGAATAGTGGCTGTTCAAAAGGAGACATGCTAGAACAAATTGGGTTGTTAATTTCATTGCAAAATTTTGGATTGCTAATTTTACGCTCATGTTTATGGTTTTGTTCGCGCTTTTTACCATTCATCCCTAGCCCTCCCCCCTCATGGTCTCATATAACCCTAGGCTGCCCAAAAAAATAACATAGTAAATGACGAAATGAAAACTGATTCAGAAACAGATAAAAAGAAAAAATGGGGATATTTTCCATTATACGTATACCTCTGCTAAAGATCACTAGCATTTCCGTTGTAAATAAACCCAATATATAAGTTAGCTACCTGCTTAACTCGATGAAGGAGGCCAAAATTCGGCTATATTGCGCAAAATTTCCTCACAGATCCTTTCCTTCGTGTGTCCGTCGCCACAAAAATTCCGCGTCTTCTACGGCAGTGTTTAGCCCTCCAATTTGAATAGGGTTGCGTAGTAAATTGTCGGCACAAACTTCCCGCATATAGTTACTCCAAGCAACAGTGGTGTTATGGTTGATTTCTAGTTCTTGTTCACAAAACTGTATTGTTGTTAGTTTCCACGACCAACAGTAAATGAAAAGCAAAATTTTACGGAATGGGAGTTTTGAACCGGTGAAAAAAGTGTTAACACGAATCCCGCGTCTCACGGCACAATTTTCACGGCAGTCGCGTTTTGAACAAACCCACTTCAACGAATTTACGTTTAGAATCATTTCGTGGCCGCGGGTACATTTTCGAGGGTTATGCAAAATACATTTCTCCTGAAAAAAGTTAATAGCGTCTTCTTGACTTCTGTAGCTATCTGCTAGACGAAGGAAGTTCATAACACAGTACAAACAGACTCGAATAAGCAACGAACAGGTAGCCTACTGGCCCTCGACTGGCTCAGCCAGCGTGTTGGTACATGCCTCGCTTATCACGTAGGTAAAGATAGCGATGAAGGCAATAAGAAAGCCATTAAAAAATAAATTTTAAATAGTGGTATATGTGTAACGGAAAAAAGGGAAATATGAAATTGACAATTAGTGCATATCAAAAAGCAGGACTACCATCCGGTGAATATTTCACTGTTCATATTATTGACTTACGAACAAAGTGAATATACCACTCGATGCCTTTTTTTATGCTCTTTCTAGATACAATAATCACTTTTGCCGAAAATGAATTTTATTCCCAGCCCAATATATACCAATTCGGGGTATACATTTGCACATTAGGGGGGAGGGGTGGAAGTGAAGTTTATTTTTGATGCAAATGAGAGGTAAGTTTAAACTTTACCCCCTCCCCCCCCCCCCCAGTGTGCAAGTATAAACTATACCCCGAATTGATATATATACATATAGGGGTGGGGGTTAAATTCATTAAAGGCAAAGTGATTAATATATTTGCAAAGAGCATAAAAAAGGTATCGAGTGGTATGTTCACTTTATTCGTAGCCTAAGACAATAATATGGATAGCGAAATACTTATCTGACATCCTTTTAGGTTAGTTTTTCATATATCTTAAGGCTATACGAGACCATTAGAAGGATATGAGGATAAATCTATCAAAAACGCGAACAAAACTATATAAATGAACATTAAATCAGCAATTTAAAAAAATTCTCTCTTTTTGTTCTAGTAGCCTTTGTCTCCTTTTGAACAGCCGCTATTCTAGACTTTCACTCCACAGAGTAGCATACGCAGCACGTTTCTGGGCTACTTAGACCTAGCCTAATTATACTACCATGATTGCTTCCATTGTTAGACATATTCGAAATTTTAAATAGGCTAGGCTGTTATAGGTTTATCAGACTCAATTCTATTACAATATCTGGGACAACAGGATGGTGGGACCATTGGCGGATCCAGAGGGCCGGGGGAACCCCGGGCTCCCCCAAGATTTTTTCTGGTGCCCTCACTCCTTCTTTTTTTTCTGTTTTTCACTTTTTTTTTAAATAGAATTGTGGTTTCGGAAATGAATTTTAGCCCCCACCCCTATATATACCAATTCAGGTTATATATTGCACATTTTCCCTCTTGTTTCCCTTTTTATTTATTTCTTTCTTTTTTTTCTTTTTTTTTCTCCTTTCAAAAGTTGTTGTCTTTGTTGCTATTTTCGAAGAAGTTGTTTCTGTTGTAATCTTTGAGTATGCTATCTTTCAGTTTCCACTTTTCGTACTATTTTGTATACTATTTAAGAAGTTGTTGCTTTTGTTGTTATTATTATCGTTTTGTTTACTCTTTTCGTATTTTTGTATACTCTGTCATTGTACATTTATTGTATACGACGGGTTTTCAATATATATTATTATTATTAGCGGTTGGGTCCTTTTCATCCTCTTGTGCGATTGTTCTGATTTGCATTTGTTCTTTATATTGATATTGTTTTGCATGTGTTTTTGTTTTGTATGTCTTTACCTTTTATTTTCTTTTGTTATTCCACTTTTTTATAATGTTAGTGGGTGAAAAATAAATTATTATTATTCGGGGGGTAGGGGGAAAGTTTAAACTTTCCACTCATTTACATCAGAAATAAAATTACCCCCACCCCCCTATTGTGCAAATATTTACCCTGAATTGGTATATAGGGGTGGGGGCTAAAATTCATTTCCGACAAAAATGATTATTATATTCGTAGAGCATAAAAAAGGCATCGAGTGGTATATTCACTTTAGTCGTAACTCAATAATAGGCTATGATTTGGTAAATATTTAACCTTTATTTAGTCTAGATCTGCCCTTGGGTGGGGTGCATTGTCAGACAAGCAAATATGACGCTTGGAAAGAGCATATAGTAATTAAAATTTTGGTAAAAATAGAGGTAGTACTAGGCCTATATCTCAGCGTGGTGGTTTTTGGAAACTTTTTCTTTTAAGCTGGAAAAAGAAGGATTTTTAGAGAAAAGACGATGATAAAGGTTCTCCCCTTGGATAATATGTTAACTAGGATCATTAGGCTATACATATTTTAAAGTAAGAATTGTTTTCTTAACATGTCTCCTTATCAGGTGCTACAATTCTAAATTTTTACCAAATGGCCAACGAATAGCCTATATATTTACCAAGGCCGTATCCAGGGGGGTACCCGGTTTGAACCCCCCCCCCCCCCCGAAATTTTTGACCGAGTCGAAAATAAGTCGAAAATTAGTAAAACATAGGTAAAAATCAGTAAAATTAGTCGAAAACTGAGTCAAAAATTAGTAACCCCCCCCGAAAAAGTCACAAATTAGTAAAAACCCTCCCCCGAAAAAAATCCTGGATCCACCCTTGATATTTACCCCAAATTGTTGAAATAAATAAGAATCGTACCTTGAACTGTTTGGCCCGATGTATCCTCTTCCGACAGTTCAGAATTACTATTTAAATTCAGCCTTCTTTTGAACACCTTTCGCTTTCTTCTCACTATAAATAATACCGTATATAGCAAGGATTAGTAACACATTATAAATTCACAATTAACCCTTTTTTGAATATTGTTTCTTCAAAAAACTTGCGTTTTCATAATAATTTCTAGGCTAACATATTATCCGCTCTTCCCCGACGTAACGGAAAAACCGCACTGGGCTGACCCGCAATAAGCGGGCTGGAGAAAAATCAATAAATCAGCCCGCGGTTCAGACGATTCTTTGTCCTCAGACGCTGTGAAGAGATAGTTTAGCTTTATTTCTTCAAAATAAAGCTTTTTCTAAATAAATGAATTAAGCATCGTTACAATAAATTGTAAATGGTGCAAACTGGCAGGGGCGAATCTCGAGCAATTTATTGGGGATCCATATCCGGATAGTCAAGGAGCAGGGGATATATAATATTTTTTCTCCACATTATTGGGGGGACAACTGCCCCCCCCCCAACGATATCCCTGCAGACTGGTGCACTAAAGGGTACTCCTTCGTTATACCTACTCTTTTATATATGTCAAACTATAGACACGACGAAAATCCGATTTACGGGATGGATTCAAGACACCGCTGTAGAGAAATACAATCTATAGCGTGGTTTTAATTGCGTATAAGATATTTAAAGTGTTGTTTTTGTTTGTTTTTTTGGGGGGGAGGGGTACCTAGGTTAGCTTAGGTTACGTATTTAATATATGCTATCCCCAACCCCCTAATGTGCAAATATATAGCCCAAATTTGTTCCAAAACTATTATATATTCATGCTATTTTATTTTATTTTATTAGCATTAATCAAACTAGCAGTATATAAAAGAGTAGGTATAACGAAGAGTACCCACTAAACCTAAGGGGAATCAGGCATTCTTTTTGGATAAGGGAGGGGGCTTCGGATCAATCTTTCTTTGTCCACAAACGATGAAGACAGGCACACAAGATTTTTTCGGGTGGGGGTGAAATCGCAAAAAAAATCCGGTGGGTCTCGTACTGAATAACCTGAATAAGAAGTGCCTAGAATTCCAGAAAATCTGTGACTATCGAAGGAGGCCCCCTTTGTATATTCTGGGCTATAAAGATACTAGTTTCTTTGAGTCTTCTTCAAGCGAAAGCGTTTTTTATTTAGCATCGATACAAGTATTATAAATAGGGTGGACAGGTGTACTAAACCTAAGGGTGGAGGGGAATTGGCATTCTTTCCGGATGCGGAGGGATCCGGATCAGTCTTTTTTTTTCCAAACAGGCACGTAACCAGGATATAGATTGGCGGTGGTGGAATAATAAAGAAAAATCATGTGGTTATCGATAATAAAAACCAATTTTCATAAGTTGAATAAGGAGTGGCTAGAAATCTATAACATTTTTTGTTACCGAGTGGAACACACTGCATTCGTTCCGGGTTACAAAGATACTAGTTTCATTGAGTTTTTTCATCAAACCAAAAGCGCTTTCTATATAAATCGATTTAACATCGTTACATTATATCGTGAATAACATAGATAGGTGCACCTAAGGATGGAGGGGAATGAGGAATTCGTCCTGGGTAGGGAGGGGGGCTCCAGATCATCTTTTTTGTCCTTAAACAAGCACATGCACAGGATTTATTTCGGGGGGGGGGATAATAGAAAAAACGCATGGGTGTCAATGATAAAAACAAATTTTGCTTGATAAATTGAATAAGAAGCGCCTAGAATCCCAGAAAATGTATGGCTATTGAAGGGTAGCCCCTGTGTATGTCCTGGGCTGCAAAGATACGAGTTTTATAGAGCGTTTTCTTCGAAACAACAACAATTTGCCGTATAAATAGATTTAGCATCGTTTCTACTAAAATGAGCCATTTTCAATAAAAACTAATTATTATATTGTAAATAAGTAGACACATCCACTAAATCTTAAGGGGGAGAGGAATCAGGGTATTTTTCTGGATAAAGAAGCCCTGGATCAATCTTTCCTTGTCCTCAGACACTACAAACAGGCAGGTACACAGGATACGGATTTTATTTAGCGTAGTAGCGTAGAATATTTACAAGTTAAATTTTCACCAACAATTTTTGTTAAAAAAAAGAAATAAGAACCTTTGTTGAACTGCAAATGAAGCATTCCGGAACAGGCCAACAACCTATATTGGGACGGAGTAAGATCTTCTAAAACTCCTATATCATACCCTTCATCCAGGTTTTTTAATCAGATGTTTAGCCTACTTAGTTGAAAAAAAAAGTCTTGTGAATTAGGTCAAAGATACTAAAACAAAGGTATAGATTATTTTCCTTTCTTTTCTATTTTGGCACTCAAGAAAGTAGGCAAATTTAGGGCGATTACGTATTGTAATATGTCCCCTTCATAGCAATGTCTCTTCCCCCATGAAAACTTCCTTCATTGTAATATGTCCCCTTCATAGCAATGTCTCTTCCTCCATGAAAACTTCCTTCATGGAAAGATCCTCCCAAATAACCCCCGAACCACCACC
>JAQQPU010000449.1:69379-113226 GCA_029168905.1 Artemia sp. Kazakhstan ARC1039 | reverse complement strand
GGAAAGAAAAAGAATGCGAGCAATTATTATGATTAATAGCTCTTATTGTTGTTATGAAATATTTAGAATAAACTGATTATAGCGCATGGACGAATCTTCATCATTTTTATTGGGAGGGGGGGGGGGCAAGAGGGGTCCATATCTGGATGTTCAAAAGGCATGGGATGTATAATATTTTTTTTTCTCCACATTTGGGGGGGGCAACTGCCCCCCTGCCACCCCCAAACGACGCCCCTGCGCATGGGAGAGCTGAACCCTATGTTTCTACAGTTAAAACATAGTATAGGGGGAAAACTATGTTCTGAGGTTAAATGATAACCCTTCCCCTTTTATAAAGTCAAAATTCACTCCAATTGATGTCCTTTTTCAAATTATTTCTAATTATAGTTATTTAAGAAAAATCAATAATCAATAAATGAAATACAAACCCTGCTTTTGTTGCAGTTTGTTTGACCTAACTGACTATTCTAAAAATCGTATTAGTTCTATCAGGATTTTGTTGAAGCCTTTCCTTGCTAAGCTTTGGAAAACTCTGCTTTTGTGAATTCGCTTTTGTGTGCTTTTTACAAGAAATTTCTCTGGCTAACATGCTTTGTCAAGGTTAGGGGGGAAAATGTCAAGGATTTTGGTAGCCACTGTATTTTTCTTTTCTTTTTTTTGTCTAGGGGTGATGGAGAGCGATCGCCTGATACAGAACCACTTCAATCGATATCTGAGAGAGAGCCTTTATCGGAAGCCTCTGAAGGTAAGTTTTGTATATTGGATTATATTGCTTCTTTGGGCTAGGGATTTAAGTGCTCAGTTGTTGTAGTTTAGCTGCTGAAACTCAAGAAATGCTATGTAATTATGGATTACATTATTTGACGAAGTAAAAATAGTAGAAATTACTCCTTACAATAAACTTGTTCTTAAACTTTACTAAAGTGTTTAAATTGATGAAGAGACTCAACAACTGAAAGCAACAAGTTCAAGTATTTATCTAGTTAAATGTTCAAGCAGTAATTGAACAGTCTTGGCATTCCGTTTATTTATTATCTTCGAAAACTTAGAACTTAAGAATTAATTTTGAATCCAAGAAAGTCAGTCTCATTCAATAAATTATAATTATATACATTTCAGTGGGCATAAAAACAATAACAACAGAAACTAAGAGATGTGGCTTTCGTTGAATAGCAGGAGGCTAGAGAGCCGCGAGCGAGCTAATTCCCTCCTTGTAATGGATAAACTCATCCTTCTCCAAATTTAAAAATCGCCTTTCGTTTGGAGATTATCTCCTCATATATCTATTTAACGTATGAATCCCTCAACTATTAAAAAATGCATGTATATGCTACTCCAGACAAAGAGGTTCCTGTTTTTACAGTGGCACCAGACCGAACAAAATATATTTGGGCTCCAGGAGCATCTATGTTTCCTGAAGATGATGCTTGAATAAAAAAAAAAATGTTGTTTCATTGGAAAAGCTGGGGGATAAAAATAACAGCCATATGTCCTTTTTTCTCTACACAGAAATTTTTTAACCCATTTAAAGAGGACTGTTTTTCCTATTTCATGGATCCATTGCGTCTTTTAAAGACGTGGCCATCGTCGTAGAGGCGATATTACTATATTTAAATATTACTATTATTACTATATATAATATTATAATATTATAGTTAAAAATATAATATTACTATAGTGATATTAATATATTTAAATTTCTACGACATAAAGACAGGGAAAAACCCATGTTATGCGCCTTTTTTTATAGAGTGGAAAACCATATATTATTTCTGCTTTTCTTTTATGCTGCTATTAGGAAGGTCTCGGCAATCACCGAGACCAGGTAGCCTCCCAACTTCAAAATCACTTGGTAAGCTTTATTTGCTTTATTACGGTACTATTCACTACACTTGGGAAGATGTTTATATTTGTTCATTTAAATTCCATTAAAGCTGGAATTTAAACTCACATAGGAAAACAAGTTAGAAGGATAATAGCGATTTTGATTATTCCTTCACACAAAGGTTAATAGGGTACCCCCCCCCCCAAACACAAAAAAGTTCATTGTCTTTTCACTCTCAGGGAAACTGTTAAACGAAGGGGTGGAGATGTGCCGACATTTTTATATCTGGTTATCAGTTGTCACTTTTAAACGCTTCTAATCTTTCTTTAAAAACTACTTTTTTGTGTAAAAACCTCGTTGTAAAGTTTCTTTTGTAAAAACCTCTAAATCTATCTCCCACAAACTTTGGTTAGTACCCATTTTTGAATTCATGAAGGTATAGCATATAAGGAAATTGTAAAATTTTAACGAAAAGTACTATTTTTAATTCTTCATTTTCTAAATAGTAATGTCAAAACTCCTTTTTTCTGAGCCTTAATGAATTCAGAACTGAAATTGATTTTAATTCTGTTTGAACAGTTCTTTAATGTGAGAGGACATAGGAAATCTAATAACTTATCTAATTCTATTTAATAATCCCAATTTTCATATTAAATAAATAGTAAAAGACTTAAATTTAAACTCGATTTCAAATTTTTTCTTGACTTGCTCCAATTTTTATGAGTTGAGTTAAGAATATTCCGCTAGTTTTTCCTCATATGTACCTGATGATTGTATCAAGTGTATTCTTGATCTGTGCGCGTATATTGTTTTTAATCTTCATGAAATAATGAATTAATTTACTGGCTGTTTCAAAATATTTGCCTTTCACGCGATTGAAAAAAAAAAAGTTAAGCTAAAAATAGTTTGAGCTTTTTTAGTATATGAATGAACGCCTGTTAGTAGTAGTTTTGTGCTGTAGCAATTTGCATGATCAATTGCATGAATTTAGTAGTATCTAGGGTTCGAACACTAGCTTTTACTCTTTCGTTTTGTATGTAAGAAGTTCGCCTTACACAGGTTAACCTTAACCTGTTTTCCTTAAATAGGAAAAAAAACCGTTAATAAAATAAGAATTGCAGGATGGACTTGTAAAGGGTCAAGTTATATATTACTAACGTTGTTACACCACAATAAGACTGTAGAAAGGTAGGATAAATTATGAAATTTAAAAGGTTTTTAATGTACTTCAAAGATTTTCCAATTTAAAAGCCTTTTAATGTAATTCGAAGATTTTCCAATTTAAAAGCTTTTCAATATACTTCGAAGAAATTTCCAAAAATTTTTTCAGACTGTTCATGGTTTGTAATGAATGCTAAGTAAAGAGTCACTATTCTCAGTAAGAACTGAAGCTCCTTAAAAAAAACAAAATTATTTTGAAAACAATACACAGATCAAATGAGTCTTCTCCGCATGTTGGCTCCAAAAATGGAATGTAAGTTTAAATTTATCTATCAAATGTTATAAGCAAGAAAAGGGCAATTTCGGAAAAAGAAGAAAACATCCCCAAGAACAAATCTAATTGGTAGTATTCAAATTCCTGTTGTCCAAGAACACTAGAAGAGAGTTTTCAGCCTTCTATCGAAAGAGTACAAAACTTAACATTTTTACCGAGAAGATTCATCGCAAATAGGTTTTTTTTTAAAATAAACATCATAAGGAGTACTTTTGAAGAAAATTGTTTTAATCTTAGTGGGAAATTCGTTCGATAAATTGTTGTACTAGGTATCTATATCGAGGGGAGGGGATTGTCCAACGTGCACATATCCTGATTTTATTGCTAAAACTTCCATAATTTTCATATATCCTTCCTTTTCACCTTCGAAATGGAGTGAACTAAGATGAAAAGAATTGCATAAATTTTTTATTTTTTTTTGCTAAAGTAAAGAGTAGCGTCGAAAATAATTTAAGCTGAATATCAGGGGGGCCTTTCGCCCCATGAATCCCCGCTCTATACGATGAATGTCAACTTGTGGCTTAATAAAACTTAATATAGTGCAATAAACACAGGCAGTTAATGATGACAAATATTTTATTTACCTTTTGCCTTTTCGAAATATTCGTCCACATTACGGACAAAAATTTGGAAATGTGTATTCACTCTAATATAACTACATTTGTATTCATTCTACTTCATGAATTTCTTCATATTTTACATATTTTTTTTCGCTGTGGGTTTCAATTTTCCTTTTCTTCCATAAAAACATCTTAGTTCTCTTTATTCTGATGTATAACAAAAAACAAGATGAAATTTTAACATTTAATTTTACAGCAATTACTATTCTTTAAGTCTTTTCCATTGTGGCCAAACAATTTCATCTTGATGTTAATTTTTTACTTAACGCAAAAATTTAGCTTTTGAATTTAAAGTAGTTTGTCGAACCCTAGTTAGTTGTGCACGTTCTCGTTGTAGCATTAAAGAAGCTGCCGCCTGGAAGTCCCACAGCTCAGCTGGAGGATCAGAAACGATCACTCACTATGCCTCCCACCACACAAATGCCACTGCAGAAAAGTAAGAATGGAGCTTATATATGCTTAAAACACTGCTGCACTATATTCCCTTCCTAAATGATAAACACAAAAGAATGTAATACGTATTTCAGAAAGGAGAAAATTCTTTTGTGAAACATGAGTCTAGTATTGTGTTTGTTTGTGATTAACTTTATCTCTAAATTTAGTAATGAGGGTTGTCGTAAGAAGGAAGCTGTAGTAGAGGGTCGTTTAATGAGTAATGTTTTATTGTTGAACATTGGTTTTATTATAAAACTTGACTTATTTTTGACTTAGGTCTCCTGCTGGGCGCTGCTCGGCGTGGAGAGTGACGTCTGCCTCCTCCATTCGCTTCAGTCCAGTGCGAGCGTTTGCGCTTCGCTCGGTCTGATGTTTGCCATCGCCAGGAACTCGGAACAGGCTGTAGGACCATCGTTTCTTCGGTCGGCCGCAGGGTCGCTTCCAACTGACTTTCGTAGGTTCTTAGGGTCATTATAAAACCCGTCTTTATAAATTCAATTATTGCAAATGCATTCGCCATAATATAAATCATGATGTTAGATTGAGTCAGAAATGGAAGCGGTATTTTTAGTTACACTGAATTTAAGTTGTAAATTTTAACTTCACAATTAAGTGAATGCTCGAATATGGCATTGCTTAGCGAAGGATTCCTCCATTTAGGATGTCTAGTTTTGCCGTTGGTTATGGACGCATAACACCTAGTACGCATTGGCTGATTTTTGACCAATAATCGCAAGTCTCAAAAGCAAGTTTTTTGAGTACTTAACACTTTTATTAAGTTCATTTACTTGGAAAGCCACACTAGTTATTGAAACAGTAAATAAAGTACAAACAGGGCCATTTCAAACCCAACAATTTAAGTGTATTTCAGAATGGCTAGAAGGAGATTCAAGAATATTCCTATGTTGTACTTTATGGTATCTAGGTGAGACGTCCTCAATATGATAGAATAATACTTTAGGAATTAGGTTTATGGTATTGATGTTTATGCTGAAATCTGAGCAACGCCATCTTGACTTTATTATGATTTGAGTCTCATACTGTTGGCAAAATTCGTATCTTTGCAGTATTTCAAATGCCATTTTCTATTGTTTCTGGCTTAAATTGTATCCAATTTCTAAGCCGCTTGAGCCATAGGCCTACCACTGAGAAAAATTGGCGTATGTTGGTTGATTAATGTCGATAGTCCAATTTTGCTTCCAGTTGGTAGATTATTTTGTCAAGGTACTCGTACTAAATTCAGGTTAAACTTCCCTATAATAAAGCACTTAGCCACTTTGATCTTTCTTCTAAATATTCACGAATTTGGATTTATTTAACCCTCTAGGTATTGAAAAGTTGCTCAAGAATGCAAAGATATCCGAAACTATATTGAAAAATACTTAACGCTTTCCATTGTCTTCACATTAGAAGAAAAAATAAACTGAGTTTGTACTAAGAAGTGTTTTCTAAATCTGTAAGATCCTAATAAAAAGGTGAAAAAATTTAAAAGTTCACAGCATTTAGTAAAATTGTGTAAATCTCCTGATCAAGCTCATTCAGTGACTTAATTTTCAGTGACCCAGTGAAAAAATTGCGACGTCAAAGGTGCTCTGTCCTCCCCTTTTTTGTCAACAAATGGAAGCAATAAGAAAATAGAAATACCAAACTTTAAAAAAAAAATGTTGACCAGTGATTGAAAGTTCACCTACTCTTATGAAAATCGAAGAAAGACGCTTTAAATTTAGCTTCTTGTGCGACTGGATTCATCATTCAATTTCTATTCCTGTATGCTCTGTGTCAATGATTTATGACTTTCTCTTGCCCTGAAATTACTTGTGTTTTCCTCTTTAGAATATTTAAACTTTGATTCTAAAATTTTGAATCCATCAAAATGTGTATCTTAGTGAATCGAAACTTAATTATCTTACACCAAATTGGCTCTGTTTGTATCCACGCAACCAAATGGAACTTAGTCTCTGCTTTTATTCTAATGTCACACTGTTGCTTGGAGTGATTAATAGAATTTGTTTTCTTTTAGGGGAAGGGGAGCTTCTTATTCCGTCAGGCGATGCATTTAAGAAATTGTGTTAGTTTGGACTTAAAATCCGTTCACTTGTAAAAAGAATCTAATATTGGTTTGGTTCCACATTGCGCTTTTGCTAAGTTGAATTTTTTGTGCTATTCCAGCTCTGATAATGTTACTTCCCGTCTCTGTCGTCTCTCTTTTTATAATCGGGTGTTTAGTATCACCTTGTCTATTGAAATTCATGCTTGGAGCTGTGATTCTCAAGCGATAATTTTGACTGTACATGTGTCCACGTCATTCTAGGTTTTGTTGACTTTAAAAATTTGCACCAAACAGGTTGATGAAAATGAACCAAAATGAAATTACTAGTAAAATAAAACCAAAGAAACTGAGTTGTCTGCATTAATTTAATATTTTAGAAATTTTAGTGGATGAAGTTGTAGCTGATATTCTCTCTTACTTTCTTGGAGTGGGAACTTTCTTTGAGGATTTATTGTGGGAGCTTTACAAGGTAGAAAGAATTTTTTCTTCCATTTATTGGTCACAGGGTCCCATATCCCACTTATTTTAACTTTATCAAGGTTTCCATTAAGACCATATGGGCTTTTGGTTATCTCTATGGATTCTCTAACTTTCGTATAGTGTGGTGGGAAACACAAACCAGAAGTTTTATAGGGGGAAGTCTTGCCTGAGGAGAGTAAACACCACATCTGAGAGCTTGCGCCTATACTTGTAAATCTTGTAATCCCCTTAATATATGGTAACTCGAAGTACATTTTATATTTTTCACTAAGCCTTATTTCAGCTTTCGCTTGTATTATTGAGCCTTCTTTTTATTCCCCTTTCGATTATGTGGAGAGGTTAAACACTTCCAAACAACACAATTTTGTATGATAAGTAGTTCAGCTCCTTTTGAAGAACAAACCATTGTATCTAGTTAAACCAAAATGGTTATAATCGAGTTCTTAATGTCACCACTGTGGGGTGATGATAGAAATTATGTCAAAAATTCTATCATTATGGGTAGGTTTTCTTTAAAAACTGAGGTCAATCTGTTCTAACGATCGCAATGATTGCATATGTATATATCCTGTTTCTCGAAAACGGCTCCATATTTTTGCGGGAAAATTGGTATCTTGGGATATTCTCGCAGAAAAAAAAACGATCTAGATAGGTCAGAAGTCTGAGAAAAATCGTTAAGAGCCTGAATTTTGCTTTTTGCAATTCACGTCATGTACTATGTTAGTACATCATATAAGCATATATTATGACATCATATATGGCATCATATAAGTATTTTCTTATACGATGTCATGCATAACATAAATAAGATCGTTGAGTTTCCAACGCAACAGTTATTTATATAGAAAATCAACCTGGACAGCGAGAATCAAAACGTGTCGAAATTGAAAATGATAGCAATGATGATTGGGTTTGGGATTTTGACATAGATAAGGTCATCAACGCCTACCATACCTTTGTTAAAAAAAAACAAGGGTTCGGCGATATCATAATGACGAAAGATAAGCCGAGGTGTAACGAAGCAAACATATTGAAAATGATAGCGATGATGATCGGGTTTTGGATTTTGACATGGATAAGGACATCAATACCTACCATACCTTTGAAAATTAAAAATGTGGACTGGATATATAGTTGGAAGAAAAAGAAGTTTTTGTCCCACCACCTGAACAATTAAAAGAAACGAAGGTTCGGCGACATGTTTTTCAGAATCACTAAAGACAAGCCAAGGCAAAAGAAAAAGTGTTTGTCCCACCACCTGGACAGTTAAAAGAAACAAAGGTGGTCGTCAATGCCTTCCATACCTTGTAAAATCAAAAACTAGACTAGATAAATCGTTGGAACAAAAAGAAGTTTTTGTCCCACCACCTGAACAATTAAAAGAAATAGATTCGGCGATATGTCTTTCATAATGACAAAAGACAAGCCGAGGCAAAAGCTAAAGGCCCAATAATAAAAAATAAAAAAATGTAATTTTACAAAGGCACCACTTCTAATTTTAGGTCCATTTGTGGACGTCATGACATCAAGAAAAGGCTTAAATTGTCTGCGTTTAGAAGACAAGCAACAGTGAGAATCTATATATAGAAGCCTGCCGCGTGCCCCATACCTTTGTTAAAAAAACAAAGGTCGTGATATGTATTTCATAATGACGAAAGATAAGCCGAGGGGTAACGAACCAAACAAATTGAAAATAACAGCGATGATGATTGGGTTTTGGATTTTGTCATGGATAAGGTCATCAATACCTACCATACTTTTGAAAATCAAAAATATGGACTGGATAAATCGTTGGAAGAAAGAGAAGTTTTTGTCCCATTACCTGAACAATTGAAAGAAACAAAGGCTCGGCGATATGTCTTTCATAATGACAAAAGGCAGGCAAAAGTTAAAGGTCTAAAAAAAAAAAAAAAAAAAAAAAAAAAAAAAAAAAAAAAATGTAATTTTGCAATGGCACCACTTCTAATTTAAGGTCCATTTGGACTTACATGGCATCAAGAAAATTGATGGCTCAAATTGTCTGCGTTTAGAAGACAAACGATAGAGAGAATCTATATATATATAGAAGCCTGCCGCGTACCAAGTGCCGGGGCCCGGTACTATATATATATATATATATATATATATATATATATATATATATATAGTGTAATTAAATTTTTTGTAAATTTTATACCTTTCAACCACTAAATATTCTATTTACTCTTTTTTAACTTCACTATTAAGCAATATTGACTAATTCTTCTAACTAACTTAAGCAGTAGACGATGTGAATGAACCAATCAGAGAAGTTCAGCCAGCTCATCCAAAGCGTCAGATTTTATTTAGGACGATTTCAAGAATTACTATGGCTTTAAATCGCCAAAGTAAAATTCCCGAGGAAGAAAATTGGAGCCTTACAGGTTTTTTTTTTTAAATTGTATCGCTGCTAGCCCAAGCTACCTAGCTGCTCTAGTCTTTTTCGTCGCATTGCAGCAGCGATTTCAGCATATAATATTTCTATTCCTTTTTCGTTAGAAAAAGGGAAAGGTTGATTCAGTACAGTATTGTGTACAATTTCATAAGAAAATCAGGTTCAACGCTAGCTTTTTTTCAAAAATTGTATTGAAAAACGGTAGAATAGTAAAATTTAACGAATAGTGAAATTTTGAAGTCACTGTCAGCTTCAGAAGCCACTATAATTACCACTGATGGAAACAGGGAGATTTAGAGAATGTATGCCACGTTATTCCGAACAAATTATAAAGCTTTAAGTTCTAGTTTTATTATCAGTATTGACTTGCTAAAACCATATTTACTATTTGATTGAGCACCATATGAATGTTGTAACATTAGATGCACAGACTGTTTTTTTCTTAATTCTTTTCGGTATGACCCACTAATTCTATATTTATGTTTGGAGATATCTGTATTTTTTTAATTGCTATGACTTCATTCCTATTCTATTCCTATTCCTATTTCCCTTACAAATCTATTGGGCAGATGTGTAAGCTAAGCCTTTGTTAGTGTCACAGTCGGGATCGTGAATTGTTTCAGTTCCAGGTTTTTCCAGTTCCATTCAAAACGCTTTAACGCATGGAATGTGCTTGTTTTAAGCTTTCTTACTAATAGCAATGTCGTCTTTGGCTGTTTTTTTGTGCTGATGTTTATTGAAAGATGCTGTTCATTCAGTAACTGCTAGCTGTTCATTCAGTATTTTTTTAAGTGTATATATGCTTTTTTGCCTTTATTCTGCTAATCTAAATATAATGGCAGTAATAAGCTACAATAGCAACACTCAAGTCATGTTTTATTGAGTTAGTTTCATTTTTATTATATAATTTACACTTAGGATTATTTATCTTATTTTAGAACCAACACAAAATTATTATAGTATTTAATGTGTGTTCTCAGAAAATCATGAAATGTAACCAAATAAAATTAGAATTGATGTATTTTGTACTGATTTTAATATAAAGGTTAATTCTAATTAAAATTTTTAATTGATGTATTCCATGACTCACATTTAGTAAATGAACATCTACCGCTAGCACTACTACTAATACTACTACTAGCGACTCACCGCAGCACAAAGCCGCCTGAGGCCAACACAGCTACGCACGCTCCTCCTTCGTCCCAATCTATTCAAAGCCTCCCTTTTTACACCTTTCCAGGAAGTTTCTATTTCCTTTAAATCATTTATGACGTCCTCTCACCCAAGACGGGGACGACCTGCTTTCCCTTTAGCTCTCTACGGTTTGCCGAAAAGGACAATCTTTGGCAATCTATCATCCTTCATCCGCACAACATGCCCTAGCCATATCAACCTTTCTTTCATTAAAGCCCTAGAAAGCGGGATTGAACCAAATCTTTCGTACAGCCTACCGTTTGAAATACGGTCAATCAGCCGGGCGCCCAGAACAATCCGTAGGCAATTTCTCTGGAAAATATCTAGCACATCTTCGTCCGCCTTTCGGAGTGCCAATGCTCCAGAGCTATATTTGACCACTGTCATTGCTATAGCTTCTAATATTCTAATCTTGGTTTGCAGACTTATCTTCCTATTCTTCTAAACTTTTTTTTTAACTGTGAAAAAGCACCCTGAACCTTGGCCATTCCACTTTTAACATCTTCACTGCTCCCACCGTCTTTACTAATAATACTACCAAGGTAATTGAAGCTGCCCAACGTCACCTTTTCATCTCCACTTATTCCTAACCTTAGTGACTTAGTCATCTTAACATTAATTTTCAAACCTATTCTAGCACCCAAAACTCGCAAAACCTCTAAAAGTTCATGCATTTTGCTCACACTTTCATCAAGAATGCTTAAATCATCAGTATAATCTAAGTCAAGGAGAGTTTTTCCTCCCCATTTGATTCCGTGATCTCCCATTGCCTTTCCTGTGCTCCTTAAGACAAGGTTCGTCAAAATGATCCATATAGAGGGGGATATAACACAACCCTGCTTAACTCCTGATTTAATACAAAACCAGCTACTAACCTCATTCCCTACCTTAACCGCAGCAGTGTTATCCTCGTACATGGCACTAATCACTTTAATGTATTTGTCTGGTATACCATACAAGGATAAGACCTTTGGTAAAGCTCTTCTATCAACAGAATCGAACGCTTGCTCATAATCTATAAAACTAAGGACCAAAGGTATTTGACAACTCAGGCACTATTCAATTACTAACCTAAAAGTGAAAATTTGGTCTACATATCCTCTACCTTTTCTAAAACCGCACTGTTCTTCTCTTAAAACTTTGCCTAAAGCATCTCTCCTTTTAAAAAGTATCATATTATTAAGTAATTTGCTACCTACAGAGACAAAACTAATGCCTCGATAATTACCACACTCGCTCTTTTCACCTTTCTTATACAGTGGTTTAATTAAGGTATTCCTAAAATCGTTAGTTACTTCTCCTTTTTCAAAAATCATGTTCATCAACTTCAGTAACTTATTTCTAACCTCAGAGCCACCATATTTAAGAAACTCATTTACCATACACCCTATTATTTTTTAATCCTTTTAGTACTGTCACTAATTCTTCCTCACAAAGCAAGCCTTCGTTCACATCCAAGGCATCATAAACTTTTTTATTTTCCTCTATATGGTCCTGCAACTATCCTGCAACTCTATCTCGGTTTAGCACATTCTCAAAATGTTCTGTCAATCTCTCTTTAACTCTTTCCTTATCACTAATTGTCGCCCCGTTCCTATATTTAACTGGGACCAAGTCCGGATTGACTACTGCCTCTCAATTTATTAACATGCCAGTACAATATTTTACTATTTTGCCGTCTAGCTGCATGTTCCAGATCCTGGACAATTTTATCCATGGCCTCCACTTCACACCTCCTTAGTTCATATTTTAATGCTTTCTCCACTTTCTTTACATTCCTTTTATTTTCATATGATATATCACTCAGATAATTCTTGTACAATCCCCAGCTCCTCTCTATTAAACATACTTTTTCACTAATACTCCTAGCTGCGTTTCTAACTTTCTTCCCTAAGAAACCATCAGCGACTTCACAAAATTATTCTATCCATTCTATCCAAAATTATTTTCCTAAAATTATTCTATCCATCTTCTAATTATTAAACATAAAGCTTTTTCATTAATATTCTTAGCTGCAGTCCTAGCTTTCTTCCCTAAGACACCATCAGCAACTTCACAAACTGTTTTTCTAGAATTATTCCAACCATCTTCCACATTGCCAAATTTTAAACACTCAAGTTTAGTATTCAACTGATCCTGGAAAGTTTCTCTCAGATTTTCATCCCGGAGTCTACCAACCTCATAACTTCCTGGGAGGTTGTTAGCCTTCCGAAATTTCAGCTTTAAATGAACCCTAGACACTACTAGATGGTGATCTTTACTTTTAATCATCTCATCTTTACATACCATCACGTGAATACCATGTCAACTTATGGGTCATTTTATGACCAAACACGGTATTGGTTATAAGTAGATTGTTATACCTACAAAATTGCAAAAGTCTGTAACCATTACTGTTTTCTTTTCCTATACCAAATTTGCCTAAGCTAGGATACCATCTATCCCTATTTCTACCGACCTGGGCGTTAAAATCTCCTAGTAAAAACATCACATTACTGCCTGGGACCCTGTCCATTTGCCCCTGTAACTGTAAGTAAAATTCATCTGAGTCACTAGTATCTCCGTCAGTCGGTTCTACAGGGGCATATACTACTATAACTGATACCCTGAACTTTAGTCATAAAATGACCAATGAGTTCTATTATTAATACCTTCCCAGCCTAAACAAGACCCAGCTGCTTCCTTTTTCATCATGAGCCCTACTCCTTGTCTATGTACCCCATCCTTACTGCCTTAGTAAACAAATTCTATGTCACCTAATTTCATGCTTCATATCCCTGGGGTATGAGTTTCTGAAACTCCTAATAAGTGCAGTTCGAATCGTCTGAATTTGTCAGTCAAAGTGTCGATACGATAGTCATTTTTTAACGTCGTAACATTCCAAGTTCCAATTTTTTTGTTCTTTAAATCATTGAAATTATTTTGCCCAAAGGAAAAGCAATGATCCCAGATACCAGTGCAGGACTGGGATCACATATCTTCTCAAGTCTACACTGAAGCGCTTAAGCCGGCTTAGAACCGGACAGCAAGAAGTCCCTGGGAGCTCCACTATGAATGGAGGCTTTGTGCAATCCTGGGTCCATCTTGGTCACAACATGGTCTTCAGCACTTGGCGATGCTCTCCTATCAACTACAGTCGAAATCATGCATTGACAGTCTTGAGCCTACTACCTCCGACTCATTATATATTCATGCCTATAAGTATTATGCTACTTGGTGGAGGCAGCCCCTAGTAGATAAATTAGCTAGGAAGAGGTTTTTCAGCCCGAAAACGCCCGTCAAAACAGACCAACACCAGAAGAATTATCCATTAATCCGAATCCCGTGCGAATGCCGTTTCGTTTACTAGGCATTAATTTCCTCGAGGGGCGCCACCCCTCAAGTGGGAATAGAGTTGACCGCAAGGTCCCCAGTCTTGTAGGTACCCCGAAAGGGTCGAGGCAGCCCTTTGCAGAGGCCGTTGTCCATAGATCAGGATCTTACGGCCTGCCACAGTTGTCCTCCCATAGAAGATCTTCCCGCGATGGTGTTCTGCGTCACCATGCAATTTAACCCGTTACTGGGAGAAGGTTTGAACTCACGGGACATGGTGGGCCCTGTTGAGTGTACATTTGAGGGGCCTTCTTCCTTCCCCACCTGTATTTGTGGCCCCGGGAGAGGGTGCCCCAGTTTTTATTATTGACCCCCCAGGGACAAGGTCCCCGCTTGGTCCGTGCCTCCTATAGAGGTACCCTACATATCTGTAGGGTGTTCCCCTGTCATCACCTGGGGACACGTTGAGTGTCCTGGGGGAGGCCCCTTAAGGCTGGCAAATGGTAAATATATTTTCTTATAATTACAATTTTACAATTTAGCCTTTTGAAAGAAAAAGCAGTGACACAACCGCAAATGACACTCGTTTAAGAAAAAAAAAATGGGAATGATCATAAATAATGTTTTTCGTTTATCCAGTGGTAAAACATACCAACTTTTAGATACAAGATTTACATAACAATATTACGTGATTTTATGTATAAGCCTACATTGTCATTTATAATAGCTGCCTAGTAGACTACTAAGAAAATTTTATATAGGCCCCGTGTTTGGCTAAGTACTTTTTATCCATATTTGTTTTTGTAGTTGGTGTTGGGCCTATGTATTTATGTGTATGATATGGAATCACACCCATCAGCCTGAAAAATCAATTTCAACATCTTTTTGTTTGCCCTAACTTTATGGAGGCAAAGAGAAATACAAAATAACCAACTACCGCTAGTATTAAATACAAATAATGCTTGAAGTATTGTCGCTTGTTTGATTTACAATGCTTTTGTGTTTGTGTCTTGTAAATGTCTAATGCAATTTGTTGTTTAGTTGCTAAGTCGCAAACTGCGACTCTACAAACTCCAGATAAATCCAAAAAGGTACAACGATCCCGTTCCAAGTCTCCGTTTAGAAGTTTCCGGTGGAAAAAAGCCACTAGCCCATTGGTTGGCTCAGGGGCTGGGAGTGAGAGTGAGTCAAATCTCTCCACCAAATCAGAAGGTACTATTTGTTGGTGGTGGCTTAGGTGACGGACTATAAAGTGCTTAAAGAGGAAAGTAATCTTTCTGATGGATGGCTACACCTTTGTATTCCATTGCAGCACTACAAAATGACATTTGTTTCATTTTCCTCATCATCATCATTCGTTATAAATATATGTTAGTAGAAATTTATTTCACTGGAGAAACAGTTAAAAATAAAGCAAAATTTTGAACCTTCTGTAATTCAAGATTTATGTTGCTTTCAGTGTTTGCAGCAAAGCCCAAAATTTGATTGTAAAAATTAAACAACTTCTGATGGCGCTGATGATAATAGCTGATGTTGGGGGTGGTGATGGGGCTTAATAAGATATTATCCCATGTAATTTTTCTGAATTGAAATATGCTCCATGGCCAACCATCTAGGGCTAAACGGAAAGCAGGTCGTCCCCGTCTGGGGTGGAAGGACGTCATAAAGAAAGATTTAAAGGAAATGGGAACTTCGTGGGCGGGTGTAAAAAGGGAGGCTTTGAATAGATTGGGGTGGAGGAGGAGCGTGCGTAGCTGTGTTGGCCTCAGGCGGCTTGGTGCTGCAGTGAGTTTTTAGTAGTTGTAGTAGTAGTATAACATAATAGAATATACACTTTAACTCCACGTTCCTGAACGTATTCCTCAAAATGGATTTCTCATGATGTTTTTTTTTAAGAAAAAATAAAAAGCTTATTTGTAAACTGCTCCAAAGAATACTTTTACCTGTAAATTCAGCTTAGTTACTTTCTAACCAGCTTAGCTGCCATACACTTCTCAATTTTACTTCAAGAAGTGGTTCTTGACTTCGGAAGTCTAGAACGTTTGATAGTTTTTTTTAGCCCTATGCATGTATCTTGCCTATAATTGGTTTCAAACTGTAGTAGGTCTGCCTTAACGCTCATTAGTTTTTTTTTTTTTTTTTTTTTTTTTTTTTTTTTTTTTTTTTTTTTTTTCTTAAAATAGAATTCAGTTGACGTAAACTAGGTATGAATAAAATATTGTAGATGAATCTTTCTAGTTGTGCTTTGTGTGAAATCAACCCCTTTTTTAGCTGTACCTTGTTTTAAACTTTTGCATTTATTTCATATAATTATAGTATGAAGAATTGTATGATTAAGTGTACAATAATATTCTAAAAACTTCCAACATGAACCTGGGTAAATTCCATTTTTGATATGAAGAAGCAGGCTTGAAATTAATTTTTGGATTTGCAAATTTTATCATTAATATTTATTTATTATTTCTTAAAAATATAATATAACTCCATCAATATTATAGAGCGCACCCCTGCTCAAGCCACCGAAGATGTTATTGAAGGATCGCTTCTACGCAAACATGAATGGGAGTCAGCATCCAAGAAAGCTTCCAATAGGTTAGTGCTCTTTTACAGTTTCATAGGCTATGCAACTTGTACAAGTACAGCTGGTTTGCACTTGAAAGTGGCTTGGGGAAAATTTTCGCCCAGATATTATGGTATGATAGTTGGTTATCTAGAAAATCATGGCTCTTTCTAGGAATTTGCATTATGAAAATTTGAAATAATTTGACAATCAACGCTCCCAGAATCATGTAAGGATTCATGATCTCAGTGTAAAATCAAGCTAAATATACGCTATGGAATGGTTCGGTGCAAATTCGAACTAAGTCCTAACACGGCATAAAACTGGCTAAGTCATGATTTGATGTAAAAATGAGGCAAGTCTAAGCTGCGTTTAATCCTCTTCTACTGTCAACTTTACGCAGATTTCAGACAAGAATGTCCAATCTTTATGATTAAAGAACAAAATCGGCCCTTTGGTCCCCAGAACAGCTGCTGGCCCCTCCCATTATCGAATTTTGTCCCAAAGAAGGGTATGTTGAACCTTGTTTGAACCAGAATCATGTTTAAATTATTAAGCGGATGTAAAGGGGGCCTGCGACCCTGAATCAGCAAGTTACAGCTTTTATAAAGCGAAATTGCACGAGGATTCTCAACCGGTATTTTGGGAGTATAAATTTAGCTGCACAAAAATCAGCCCCCTGTTCCCCCTTTCTCCTCCCGGGCAACTTGTTATAACTGAGGCTGATGTGTTTTACCTTGTTTGTACTGGGATCATACAAAGATTTTCAATCTCTATTAGTAGAGAACCAAATTGAGCCCGTAACTTCAATACGTTTTCATCAATGGAGTTTATGGGCTTATGGATAAGTAACTTGGGCCAAGAGACGTGAGAATCCTGGTTATCGGAAGCATTCGCTCCCTCATTAACCTTTGCTCGAAAATACACAGTCCCTCTTAATTGGAAAAGTGCATTAGGCTAAAAAGAAGAAAGGACGAACTTTCTTAGTCCCAGTTCCGTTCTGTATAATTGTGCCCATATTCACTTATTTTGTTAATAAGGTGACTACAGACAGAGAAGACTTCCTTCAAAAGATTTTAGACTATTGTCCTTTATGGTCGAGAATGCTTCAGGGTTTCATAGTTCGGAGATTTTTCCTCTGTCGCGGAGATTCGTTTAAAAGCAAGGATCAACATACACTTCCATCTACAGTGAGAGGGCTTGGATTTTTCAGTTAAGTGTCTATTAGTGGTTGCTGATAAGCATTTGACAATATGAAGATTTTGTTCCCACCTTTTACAAAGAGTAACTTCTAATCAAAGTGGTTGAGCCCATTTTGGGGGATGAGGCCATACTTTCGCTTATTGGTCGACCTTTCTTTAGTTTTGGTATATTTAAGGATAAAAGAATTTGTCTATTATGCATGTGGTTACGCGGCAAGTACAAATAACAGGGTAAGGGAATGTAAAGTAATGAAAGATTATAAGCATAATGTCTGTTTGGTAATATTCGTGATATATACAAACCCAAAAACCCAAATTATTCTTACTACCAAACCTGAAAATAATAGCAGGTGTTGTTTTGAAACAAAGCACTGTAGGTTTATTTTACACTTTTTGTTTACAATGACAATAAAGACTGGGTTAAGTTCTTTGCTATTTAAAGTCTAACAAAAGCAGATGGTGATGCGGCTGGATTAAAATTATTTTATTAAGCGTTCTTTCAATAATTACTAATATAGTGCTAATATAAAGCATTTCGAACAAAAACATCGTTTGTCTGATCAGAAGTAATCATTGTCTGAATAATACCTAATTTCTACATTTAGATACAATTGGCCAGTGTTTTGAGTTGGCACATGTATAAATTACGTCTTATTATCAGGTTTCACTCATTCAAAGCCCAAAATATAAATACTTTGGAGAATTTGAAAAGCGGGAAATAGTTCGCTTTTTAAGCTTTAATATTATATGTAAACTGGTATTTAAATTTAGAGAATGTCTGTTAAATTATAGGCACTGTTTCAGTTTTGAGATTTGAACACATAGCCCTAACTTGTTGCAGAGCTTTTGAACACTTTAACCTAGATGAAATTTGTTTAGCAACAAGCTTTGCTTTTGTTGCGAGAGTGGGCTTGGATAAACTGAACCTAAGCCCTTACGGGAAAAAAAAAAAAGAATTAGAAGCTGTATTGACTATGTTGAATTGAATTGTGACCAGTGGTGTTGTTAAAATATAGTAACAACAACTTACTTTGCCCTTATTTATTTTTGCTACCAAGAGATACCATCTTTTTATTTTGTCCCTTTGACCTAAAGAATTTAAGGACAAAAGAAATAATTCAGTGCACCGACAACGGTCACTGTATTTACGGTCACTGTATTGCACAAAAATATTGTGTAAATACTGAATTGGAATTTTTCCAGTGAGGTCATTTCAGATTCACAAAAAAAAGGATTGCCCCGTGATTGATAAGGAGTAACAGTAAAACGGTTTCAACTATACATGGATCGCAAATAGTAAAGATGTTTTTTTTTCATGAAACCGTAATTTTCAGTAATAATTTTGATCTTTATTAGGTCTTGGGAGAAAGTTTACATTGTTCTCCGAGATGCAAGTATGGCTACATATAAAGATCAAAAGACAGCAAAATCAACACCCGAAGTGTATTACAAAGGAGAGACACCTTTCAGTATTCGAGCCGGATCAGTTGAGGTAGCTTCGGATTACACTAAGAAAAAATCCGTTTTTAGAGTCAAGTAGGTTTTTACGGTTACGTTTCCTCTTTTGCCACAGTTTATTTTCGCTTTGATTGCAAATGCTACCACATCACTTATAATATTTCACTTTGTCTTAATCTATTTTTTACTTTTACTTTTTTTTTTACTTTGCTTTATTTTTTACTTTTAGTTTGTTTTACTTAAGCAGTTTTCCTTTTTTTTATCTATGTTTAGAAATATGTAGTCTAGGGAGGTGAGGGCACAGATACCAGGTAATTTTTGTGTATTTTCGCCGGGAAAGATGTTTTGCACGATTTTTTTTTTTTTTTTTTTTTTTTTTTTTTTTAACGGTCGTATTTTGTGAATACTGTATATTTTACACCAGCTCTCCATCAAAAATATCTTCTAAGGCGCTGCTAGTTTTTGAAGGTTAAGTCGACATTTTTGAATAAGCTATGCAAAGCTCAATGTATTTGTGATAAATATCTCGAACGATTATTCTAAATAAATTCTAATTAAATTTATTTGAAATTGCTCTATTCTGGTTTAAACTGAGTTTAGCTGTTCTTTCATCAAAACTAGCCTTGAACAAGCAATACAATCTTTTTATTTTGTCATTTGACCTAAAGAATTTAATCACAAAAGATATAATACAGTGGACCGACAAGACAAGGGTCACTATATTTAAATTGCAATTTTAACATTATAGACCGTAAATGCGCCTAATCAATACATCATGTTGATTAATTTTATAGCATCCATTAACGCAATGTCACAAAACTGAAAATCGGAAGCAATATTTTTTTAAGTTCTAGTCAGACGTTCAATTTTCTTTCAAAAGTTGAAGAGATGACGCCTATGGGAAGACAAAATAGAGTTATCATTGAAATAATTTCATTTCATATAACAGCGACGCTTAAGTAGGGATATTTGCTAAGCTTAGCCATCAATAAGCATGTTAGGTGGTTGAACGAGGTTATCCCTCTATAAAAATTGTTTTCGTAATTCCAGTATTAAGCCATCCGGTTTTCTTATCTAAAACTTTCAGACGAAAATGATTCTTCGCAACTAAGACAGCAAAAGTCATAAGTCAAAACTAGCGTAAAATTGACCTGTATTGATTAACTAAAGCCTTTTTTAGGTTGAAAATGCTATGTTTGCAACACTCTAGGGACTTAGAAGCTCGTGATCATAGCGTGGGTCCAAGAAGAGTCAAATATGTTTGGGTAGGTTTGAAAAGGAATGCCTCAAAAGACTAGTAAGATTAAATTAGGAATAGCTTAGAATTATGAAGGATAGGTTTAAATACCTTTTTGAGCGCTTGTATGTCAAACAAAAGGCTATAGGAAAAACGGGGTTTATTCCCACTGTCAAGAGCTAAATTGAAAGAGACCCCAAGATGGTTTGGTTACATTATAGGGATGATGAATGATGTGTAACGTTTGGGCGAAATCGTGGTGTCTGGCAATCCAGATTTGGTAAGTTCTTGAGCGGGCTAGGAAGAGATCATAAAAACATATGTAGAGGAAGTTGGAACTTCGCATGACGAGGGGGGGGGAGATCATAAAACATGTAGAGGAAGTTGGAACTTCCACATGACGGGGGGAAGAGATCATAAAAACATATGTAGGGGAAGTTGGAACTTTGCATAACGGGGGGGGGGGGAAATCATAAAAACATATGTAGAGGAAGTTGGAACTTCAAATGATGGGGTAACAGTTGAAGCTCTGAATGAAGTGGGATGGAAAAGAAGAATACGAAGCTGTATTTGCTTAAAACCGTTGATTTTTTGAATTAAAATCAACTTGATGAAAGTGAATAAAAACTTATGAGCTATGGCTAATTAGAGCAAAGCTAAGACAGGTGGTCTCTATGAGAGGCAAAGCTGGCATAGCTTTTTCAGAATTTTATGAAGATGATTCCTTCCACCTGTTGATAGATATCCACTTGTTGATTGTTGATAAATATATCATCCATCCTAGGGCAGATCTAAGGTAGATAGGCATATGGTAAGGATTAGTTAAATAGTCTTATCAGTTCTGTGAGCCATTTGTAGGCAATTGGAGAGCCCAAAAAATGATTCAAAGATTTGTGACTGACGATGTCCACAGGACTTACAGCAATTGGACATCTGAGATTGTTCATATTATCTGAGCTTTGTCTAATGGAAAAACCCACTGGAATTGCAACGGGGATGACCGAGATTTTTGGGTTGACTCATTAGGGGACTGAAGTTGACTAGACTCGCAGGCGAACAAGCTACCTAAGCTAATAGGATGAGTTGACTGTAGTAAAAATAATAGCAGTAACTAATATTATTGCAGTAAATACAACTTCTGTAAAAACTGAACTTTGCGGAAGCTTAGTTTCAAAAACCAACCCTTTATCATCAAAACATCCTCGGATTTCACTGACCAAAAAGTTGGTCAGTGATATTAAGAGATATTAAGAGTTTTATTCGTGTTCGACATATGACAAGTGAAATGAAAAACACGGTACATTAAGGATGCTGATATATGTAGTATGTCGGTTCAAATTCCAATTAAATACCCTCCAAAATAAAAGTTTGAATCTTTGGAAAATGGTCGTTCTCAGAATGATTTTTGCACACAAAGGAGCATAAGATAGTGGTTTGACATCCTTAGATTAGCTATTCGTTGAGCAAGATTGCTTTATCTCTTGGTGGGTGTTTCAGTTGTAGTAATTACGGCAAACATAACAAGAATTAGTACCATAAGTGGAGCTAAAAAACTGTTGTCGGAGTTGCTCGTCACCATGGAAAATGCCTGATATGTGAAGATAATTTAATACATTTTTTTTTATTGGCTATTCTTGTGTCCTACTTTTATCCATTGCAGATTGTTGGTGGAAGTCAGGATAAGTTCGATAAATAACACGAATGTGATGTCGAAGTGTAGTTTTAAATAATTACACAACAAAATTAGTCATATTAGGCTTTTTCTGATATTAGTTTACCGTGGTCAAACGCCAAATTTTATGGGGAAAATAAAACTTGTTTTCTTAAAAGCAAATTCATTAAAACTGCTGGTAATGCCAGGTTTTGTTGATAAAAATTTGACTGTTTTGTGAACTTTTGACACAAGCTTATGCTCGGTCCAATTTCTCTTGTGTCCACGTGTTATTTCCAGTGCTTATATTTCTACCATTAGTTCTACCATTAAATTCTATATTAGTTATACCATTAAAAATGTAAGGAGGGTGCTTATGATATTACGCCACCCAGCTTCCAATAGGATTAAATATTTAAATTTCCAGACCACCTATGTTTTCTTTGTTTATACGTAGTTTTTCTTTTTGTTTAAAAACAACCTGCTCACAAGGGAAGGGATTTCCCCGTTTTCTGATCGTTTCTCTTTCCAATGTCATTTAGAATAGCCGCTCATATCAAGAAATTAAAGAATGGAGCTTCAAATGTTCCCATGCTAGCAACTGTTCCCATTAGATATGGAGTCCATTACAGTCCCGTTAACGACGCATGTGTAAAAGGTACGTGTATCAAAACGTACCTTGAAATTGTCTTTAGATGTATAGAAACGTAAATGGTAGCCTGCATAATTTGCCGCCAACATTTGTGGAAAGGAGAATATGATGTGAAATTAAAAACAGAGCTAAAAAATACAAACAAGGAGTCGAAGTATTGCCAGTCTTAACTGAACGATTTAGAAGTGTTTTTTCTTTAAATCTTTAAAGCTGGACTGCGAAGTTTACCTATGTATCCAAACAGTTTTATATCCGAATCGTGGAAGCATGTTTAAAAAAATTGGTGCTATATTTTTTGTCTGAACAACAGAAATTTGCCTTAGTGAATATGCTAACTGTATATAAACAATATTTCTTGTCTTAATCTAAAGAAAATGGGTGTATTTAATTTAGAATCCAACTCTATTTCTGATATGAAATAATTTTAGGCTCCCTTCTGGTGGAGAATTCTTGTTCCAAGCAAGAGATGATGACGAGATGAATCTTTGGGTATCTAAAGCCCGCTCACAGATAGAATCAGGCGACCAATCCAGCAGCAGTCGTGCGCAGACTCTCCCTGCTGGACCGCCAAAGCCAGATGAACCCAAAAAACGTGGTTTCTTTACGCTGAAAAAGAAGTAAAACAAGGTGTCGATAGTATTTGTTTCCGGGAGTTTGCAGCTGTTTTGTTTGGAGTTGGTGAATGGGGTGAATGCAAGAGCAAGAATTGCTATGAAATCACTTCCATTCGTTCAAGTTGTTGGAAATCTGAGCAACGTTGACTAATCAACGTATTTCCCGGTTGAGAAAAACCAACTACTGGTCATGTTCTCATAATGATATTGGTTTATAGTATAATAGCTATCGCTGATTGGTTAACAGTTCATCAGATTTCTTACAATTTTTGACGTTGGGCGCAGTGTGTACATACAAGGCTCCAATTCTTTTAACTTAGTGAAGTCGCTTCTAATGTTTACACATTTTCTATGTATATTCTTTTTTATGTTTATTATTTGTCATATTTGCTGGAATTCATCACAAGAAGGATGACTGGTTGTGGTTTGAATAAGAGAATTGATGTTATTATTTTTTTTTTCTTTGCCTGAATGACGTTTCCGCCCCCCACATTGAACAACGTTTTTTTCTGGACTTTTATGTTTTAAGCCAAAGTATATAACCATTTTTCTCAGTGTTTGTGATTTGCAAGTTCTTTTATGAAAGCTTTTCCACGAAAATAAGTGGAATCAAAATTCATATGAACCGATTACTTTATTGGTCTCTTCTCCATCTATAGTTCTCAGTTGGCTCCAAGTTTATAAAGCGTTAAACATCCTTCTGCTTCTTTAAAATACTATTTCAGACAAAAACTTAAATCATATTTGAGTTGTTATATTTGCTGTTGCTAATATTCTATAGAAACACGTCAAAAGTAATTTAGAAAAGCTTGCACTAGCATACTGCTGTCATCACGGTGCACACCTTGCATCTAACTCTGGTCGCCTTCTCTAAGGTCAGACTCTCAAGCCGTGCATCGAATGGCGCAACCCAAAAATTCTCCGAGATTTGGTTAAAAAAACATAAATGAAAGGGGTGTCTTGTAAGTTTCGTCCCAAATCTGAGGAAGTTTGTAATACGTGCTTTCATACTCATTACCAACTGTACCGGTTTGTAGCATCGTATATACAGGATTTTTTCTTTTTTGTGAATTTTTATTTATGGCCAGCAGGAAAATTGATAAAGGTCAATTTTATTCTCTGAAAGTTTTAAGTTTAAAGATGTGAGATGCGCATGCGGTGACTACAATATAATTTTCTATTTATGCATTTGCCTTGTTTAATATGACCTGCACAGACACCCCCGCTCTAAAATACCCCAATTAAAGAAAAATGTCTTGATCACATTTTGACATTCGCCTGGGTCGAACAAAGCAAATCTTTTCTTTGCTGGGTCGTTAAATGTATATCAGTTAAAAACTGGTCTATGCTTTTTCAATTCATGGATTTTTTTATTTTATCTTTTTATTATCGTGACCATAAGAACTTTTATCAAAGCCTTTTACCGTATAAATAATGTTTTTGAATAGTATAATAAGTCGCGTAAGATTTTTAACCTTTTTGTTGTAGTGTATAATTATTCTACATAGACTGTTTCCTATACTTATCCTGAGGTGAGGCTGAAGATTTTGAGGAATCCAGAGGTAGTTTTATTTGTGAATTTGAAAAAATTATTCTACTGTTTCTTTTAAAGTTGAGACAATAAAATTTCGTTCTGGTGCTTAGTTTTCGTTGAAATATTTTTAAAGTGTAATTCGTACTAGGTTGGTTCATTTTTGTCAAAAACTAAGAATTAATGCGGTAAACGAAATAAAGGGTATCGCTAGTGTGGCAACCGGAGGACAAGGTATAAACCTTCCACCAGCGTAGGTACACCAAGAGTACAAATACGAGGCGTGTTTTTAAAGTAAGATCAGTTTGAACATAACTACACAACGAACGATTATTTCAAAAAAGTAAATTTATTTTCAGAAAGTGCATACTTTACTCTATTTAACAGCATAGTTCCCAAGCTTGTTCAAACACTTATCATACCTCTCAACTAATTTTAAAGTAACCTCTTCATAAAAGCCAGCTCCGATAATCAAATATTCAATGTCCTTTTTACGTCGTCGTCATTATTGCGACGGTTGCCACTAAGATGTTGCTTGAGGTGGAGAAACGGATAGTAAAGTGCTCGGCGCATGATCAGAACTGGTGGGTGAATGGTCGAAAACTTCCCAGCCAAAACTGTCGAACAGATTGCGGGTCTAATCTGCAATGTGAGGTCATGCATTGTCATGAAGAAGGACAAGTCCCTTTTTTTCAGCATGCCAAGTTTTTCTTCTTCTTTTTTTATCGCTCTGCGGAGCTATCTGAGAGTTTGGGAGTATGCTTCTGCACCGATAGTGGTTCTTCGTTGCATGAAGTCTACCTACAAACACCATGCCAATTCCAAAACACCGGCGCCATGATTTTGAACTGAGACAGTCTTTTTGGCCTTCAACCTTACAGAGGAGTGTTTGTGTCTCTATTCCATGTTCTGTTGCCTCAATTTGGGTGTGATATGCGAAACCCATGTTTCGTCTCCAGTTCAACCGGTTTCCACCTCAGTGGCAACCATTGATTGAGTGGCAACAATGATGATGACGTAAAAGACGGCAGTGAACTTTTGGTTATCGGAGCTGGCGGCAAGTTTTTATGAAGAGGTTACTTTAAAATTAGTTGAGAGGTATAATACGGGTTTGAACAACAACTACTACTGCTAACAGCTCACCGCAGCACCAAACCGCCTGAGGCCAACACAGCTACGCACGCTTCTCCTCCACCCCAATCTAGTCAAAGCCTCCTTTTTTTACACCAGCCCACGAAGGCCCATTTCCTTTAAATCTTTCTTTATGACGTACTCTCGCCCCAGACGAGGACGACCTGCTTTCCGTTTAGCCCTAGACGGTTGGCCGACAAGAACAATCTTCGGCAATCTGTCATCCTTCATCCGCACAACGTGCCCTAGCCACCTCAACTTTTCTTTCATTATAGCCATAGAGAGCGGTATTGAACCACATTTTTCGTATAGCCTATTGTTTGACATACGGTCAGTCAGCCGGGTACCCAGAACAATCCTTAAGCAATTTCTCTGGAAAACATCTAGCAAATCTTCATCCGTTTTTCGGAGCGTCCATGCTTCAGAGCCATATTTGACCACTGTCATCACTGTAGCTTCTAATATTCTAATCTTGGTTTGCAGACTTATTTTCCTATTCTTCCAAACTTTTTTTAACTGTGAAAAAATACCCTGAGCCTTGGCTATTCTACTTTTAACATCTTCACTGCTCCCACCATCATTACTAATAATACTACCAAGGTAAGTGAAGCTGCCCACCTGTTCAATCTTTTCATTACCCAGCGTCACCTTTTCATCTTCACTTATTCCTAGCCTTAGTGACTTAGTCTTCTTAACATTAATTTTCAAACCTAATCTAGCACCCTGTACTCGCAAAATCTCTAAAACTTCATTCATTTTGCTCACACTTTCATCTAGGATGCTTAAATTATCAGCATAATCTAAGTCCAGGAGACTTTCTCCACCCCATTTGATTCCGTGGTCTCCCATTGCCTTTCCTGTGCTCCTTAAGACAAAGTCCATCAAAATAATCCATATAAAAGGGGATAGAACACAACCCTGCTTAACTCCTGATTTAATACAAAACCAGCTGCTAACCTCATTTCCTACCTTAACCGCAGCAGTGTTATTCTCGTACATACCACTAATCACTAATGTATTTGTCTGGTATACCATACAAGGATAAAACCTTTACTAAAGCTCTTCTATCAACAGAATCGAACGCTTGCTCATAATCTATAATACTGAGGACCAAAGGATTTTGAAAACCCAGACACTTCTCCATTATTAGCCTAAGAGTGAAAATTTGGTCGACACATCCTCTGCCTTTTCTAAAACCGCACTGTTCTTCTCTTAAAACTTTGTAAACGGAATCTCTCAGTCTAAAAAGTATGATATTACTAAGTAATTTACTTACTACAGAGACCAGACTAATGTCTCGATAATTACCACACTCACTTTTATCACCTTTCTTATAAAGTGACTTAATCAAGGTTTTCCTAAAATCGTTAGGTACTTCCCCTTTTTCAAAAATCATATTCACTATCTTCAGTAACTTATTTCTAACCTCAGAGCCATCATATTTAATAAACTCATTTACCACCTTATCAGCACCTGGAGCCTTATTATTTTTTAATCCTTTTAGTACTGTCGCTAATTCGTCCTCACAAAACGAATCTTCCTTCATATCCAAGGCATCACAAACTTTTTCATTTTCCTCTATATCTTTTCCTGCAACTCTATCTTGGTTAAGCAAATTCTCAAAATGTTCGACCCATCTCTCTTTAGTTTTTTCCTTATCGCTAATTGCGGCCCCATTCCTATCTAACTGGGCCAAGTCCGGATTGACTACTCCCTCTCAATTTGTTAACATGCCAGTACAGTATTTTACTATTATGCTGTCTAGCTGCATCTTCCAGATCTTCGGCAATTTTATCCATGGCCTCCATTTCATACCTCCTTAGTTCATATTTTAGTGCTTTCTCCACTTTCTTTACATTCCTTTTGTTTTCATATGATCTATCACTCAGGTAATTCTTGTACAAGTCCTTTCTCTTTTCTATTAAACATAAAGCTTTTTCACTAATATCCTTAGCTGCAGTTCTAGATTTCTTCCGTAAGACACCTTCAGCAACTTCACAAATTATTTTTCTAAAATTATTCCAACCATCTTCCACATTATCAAATTTTAAACTCTCGAGTTTAGTATTCAACTGTTCCTGGAAAGTTTCTCTTAAATTCTCATCATGGAGTCTACCAACATCACAACTTCCCGGGAGGTAGTTACCCTTCCGATATTTCAGCTTTAAATTAACCCTTGACACTACTAGATGGTGATCTTTACTTTTAACATCAATAACGGCACTCCTATATACACTAGTATCTTGTATTGATCCTGCCAGTCTTATAGTCAATAAGGGGTCTTACCATCACGTGAATACCATGTTAACTTATGAGCCATTTTATGACCAAACACCGTATTGGTTATAACTAGATTGTTATACCTACAAAATTGCAAAAGTCTATCCATTACTGTTTTCTTTTCCTACACCAAATTTACCTAGGCTAGGATACCGTCTATCCCTATTTCTGCCGACCTGGGCGTTAAAATCTCCTAGTAATAACATCATATTTCTACCTGGGACCCTGTCTATTTGCTCCTGTAACTGTAAGTAAAATTCACCTGAGTTACTAGTATCTCCGTCAGTCGGTTCTACAGGGGTGTATACTACTATAACTAATACCCTGAACTTTTTAGTCATAAAATGAGCAATTAGTATTCTATTATTAATACCTTCCCAGCCTAAACAAGACTTAGCAGCTTCCTTGTTCATCATGAGTCCTACTCCCTGTCTATGTACCCCATCCTTCCTGCCTGAGAAACACATTCTATATCACCTAATTTCATGCTTCCTACCCCTGGGATATGAGTTTTTGAAACTCCTAATAAATCCAGTTCGAATCGTCTGAATTCGTCAGTCAAAATGTCGATACGATAGTCATTTTTTAACGTCGTAACATTCCAAGTTCCAATTTTCATGTTCTTTAAATCATTGAAATTTTTTTCGCCTCAGGAAAAGCAGTGATCCCGGATACCAGTGCAGGACGGGGATCACATATTTTCTCAAGTCTACACCGAAGTGCTTAAGCCGGCTTAGAACCGGACAGCAAGAAGTCCCTGGGACCTCCATGAATGGAGGCTTTGTGCTATCCTGGGCCCATCTTGGTCACAACATGGTTTTCAGCACTTGGCGATGCTCTTCTATCGACAAGAGTCAAAATCCTGCACAGACAATCTCAAGCCTATTGCCTCCAACTCATTATATATCCATGCCTACAAATATTATGCTACTACGGGGAGGCAGCCCATAATAGATAAATTAGCTAGGAAGAGGTTTTTCAGCCCGAAGACGCCCGTCAAAACATATCAAGCCCAGCAGAATTATCCATTAGTCAGAATCCCGTGCGAATGCTGTGTCGTTTACTAGGCTATAATTTCAACGAGGGGCGCCACTCTTCAAGTGGGAATAGAGTTGACCGCAAGGTCCCCAGTCTTGAAGGCACCCCAAAAGGGTCGATGCAGCCCTTTGCAGAGGCCGTTGTCCATAGATCTGGTTCTTACGCCCTTCCGCAGTTGTCCTCCTATAGAGCATCCTCCCGCGATGGTGTTCTGCATCACCATGCAATTTCACTCATTACTGGGAGAAGGTTTGTGACTCATGGGACTTGTGGACAAACCAGTGGGCCCTTTTGAGTGTACATTTGAGGTACCTTATTCCTCCTCCGCCTGTTTTTATGACCCCCGGTGAGGGTGCCCCAGTTTCTATTATGGACCCCCTTGGTCCTTGCCTCCTATGGAGGTACCATAGATATCTGTCTGGCGTTCCCCTATCGCCACCTGGGGGCACGCTGAATGGCCTGGGGGAGGCCAGGAACATAAGAATGAAATTAATTGTGAGATTGGGGATATTAAAGATGTGGATCTTTCAACATCCTATATAAAGCAAAAGTGGAATTCGGCTTATTTCCAGAAGGAAGATCGCGGGCTTAGTCACTATGCCGCTAAATAGAGTAAAGTATGTACTTTCTGAAATTTAATTTAATTTTTTGAAATTATCTTTCGGTTGTGTAGTTATGTTCAAACAGACCTTACTTTAAAAACACGCGTCGTAAAATGCAGATTTTTTAGTGTTCAAATTAGACATTAAACTTTTCGTACATACATACTGTTCTTAATCCTTTATCTCTGCAAAATTGTTCACTCTGCAAAGACTTGTTCTCTTCTCTGGGAAAAGTTTCAACTGATGTTCTTGTGACCACCTGTTGATAAAGTCTGCAACGGAAGACTTTAGCCAGTAATTATAGAATTAAAGAAGGAACATGTTCTTTTATACCTTAACAGTTGTGTTAGTTTACCACCCTCCCCTAAAAAAAAAATTAAAATAAATTAACTAAAGAAATGTATATAATACAAATTATAAAAACAGATAAAAAAATTATAAAAGAAGGATAAAATAATGATGAATTTACTCATAAAAAATAAATCAAGGAAAAATATTTTAATAAAAAAATTATCACCTTCAAAGTTGATGATTAAGTTGTTGTCTAGGACATGAATTATAGGCCATATGCTAGTCTAGACTTAGTATAGAAAAATAATATACAAGTTCACTAATATACCAATAAATTGAGTTTTTCATTACCGAACGGTGTATTAGTGGACTCTAAAACTAAAGTCTCAAAAGTTTCACTTTTTAGAAACTAAATTTTCACAGCATACTCATTGTATGCGGAAAAGTCGGTTGACTTGGATAAACATTCCATTACAATTGGGTTTGAGCTACTATACAGAACGGTACATAGCCATTAATCTCCGTAAAATCTCAAAGGTTGATAATTATGAAATAAATCGTCGAAAAATTTACTTTAATAATTAATTGAGAGTTTCCAGCGTCCCAATTTTCGGTCATATGGTTTATTTTTATAATACCGACTTTTCCAACTAGTTTCAAATTGTGAAAAATACGACTGGAATTCCCGTGAATTTTTCAAATTTACTTAAATAATAAACAACAGACAAACACGCCTCCAATCTGGCTACGCGCGAGCAATTTTGCAGTAGCTTATATAACAAATAGTATTTTTAACATCTTCAAATTATGATGAGTATGAAGAATAAATCATCAAAAATTTAACACTCACTCTAATAGTTAGTTAACTGTAGCTGATCTTTTATCTGACTTAGGTATAATACAGATAATCATATAGTATAATCTCTCACCAGAGAGATATTTTAAAACATTGTGAAAACTAAGATTAAATCTAGTTTTTATTTAAAGAATTTTTTTATTTTTCATTCTTTCATATTTACTATTTTAGTTTATTAATATTATTTATTTTTTTAGATAGCTTGTTCTGTAAGTTTTCAATGGCAAAATTTTCGTTTGTTTAATGCCCGTGCCACATCATAGTAACATCTATCGATAAAGAAAGCCAAATATCATGAATGACAAGGCAATTTTCTTGATTTTAGCGTCACACTTGTATTTAAAAAGCAAAAAATTAAAATTGCAAGAAATTAGCTTAAAGAGTCTGAACCAACAGTAATTTGTGTCCAACTGTTCTCTACTAATACTAAGTCTTCTTAATTTTTGTCAGATTCCTCTCCCAGATAGAAAAACCGCTGTTCTAAGTTTCCATCTTTTCTATTTTTAAAAATTATGCTTTAAACCTTGACTCTGATTGGTTAGTCAAGAAATTTATGTTTGAAAGTTGAACAATGTTCAAATCGAGAAATTACGAACGATGAACGTAATTGGCGCTGTAGTCGTGCGTAATTTTGACTTTATTGACAAGTGTGACTATAATGTGGCACGGGCATAATTTTTTCGCCCATCTTAGTGCCACTGGGGCCGAGTTTTTTCCCTTGTATTTTACTTAGGGATTGCTTTGAAGCCAAAACTCCTTACGCCAGCCCATTTAATTACAAGACCGACGTCATTAGTTGATTAGTAACGTTATGAAGTACAAGCAATAATAGTTTTGCAAATTCGTGTTAAGAAAACTAAGTCGCTTAGACTAGTAATTAACGAAGGCGAGGTTTGGTAACGAATAGATCGATCAAGTGGATAGCTTCACTTACCTGAATAGTATTATTAGCAAAGATGATGAATGTAATGAAGATTTTAAAAAGTAGAATAGCCAAGGCCTTGGGTGTTTCTTCACAGTTGAAAAAGGTTTGTAAGAATAAGAAGATAAATGTGTGAACCTAGATAAAGATATTGGAAGCTACAATGATGACATTGGTCCAGCAGGGTTATGAAACATGGGCGCTTCGGAAGACGGAGGAAGAATTGTTTGATGTTTTCCAGAGGAATTGTATACTGATAGTTTCGAGAGCCCATTTGAGTGACCGTATTTCAAACAGTAAGCTGTACGAAAAACGTAGTTCTATCCCATTCCTAGGGCTATAACGAGATAAATCTAACAACAATCAGGGTGAAGGGAGGAAAATTTGATTGTTTAAGTATTGGCTTTCTTAACCCCTTCTTTCTAGATTTTATCAAGAAGTTTAAAAGAAAAAAGGATAAAAATTCGTAAAAAAATTATGATCAATCTTAGAGAGCGATAAAAAGATTTGCTGCTTAAAAGGGATTTTTTTCTGCTGCACTGTGTAACGGACTGAACGTTGTTCCACTAAATTAGGTGAACAATATAGGCAAAGGTTTAGTTTTTTTCGTGTGGAATTTGTAAGGATTTGAATTTAACTTGGGATTCCGTACCAGTCATTTTTGGTGTTTCATCTGAATTATGGGGATAAGCGTTAATCAACAGTTTTTATTTCTTTTTAGTTTAAGAGGAAAATCAAGGTATTTACTACTTTCAAAAGAAAGAGTAAAGTTTGGGTTCTGGTGCTTTGGTGCCCAAATTAATAGACATTCGCCTAAATACAGTATCAATCGATGTAATTGCTCCGGAATAATCTTCAAAAGGCTGTATACGGGTTCTCTACTTTTCAAACTACAATTTTCATATACAAAAATGATAAATTTATAAATCTCTTCCAAGTCTATCAATTTCGTCCAGAAAAAATGTTGCATCGTGACACGTTAATTCTGAGTTTTGGTATACAAGACGAAAAAAGTTGGGTCTGGTCCCAAGAGGCTGGTAGGTCACCATCATTGTTCCTTCTTTAATCATCCTTTCTTTTATCTTGGGTGATACCTACAAAAGTAATTTTGATAAGTTATCATATTATCGAAAAGCACTTCCTTTTTGTTTAAAATTAAAAAAAAATGAACAGTTGATTCGTGTCAATCTAAATAGCGGTTTTAGGCCTCAAAATCTGGGGAGGGGATCACGGTATACCACAAGTGTGTAAAAATATAAAATACAGGGTATTTGATGTCATGAAAACTGGAAGGGTGGAATATGCCTCCCCCCCCATGCCCAGGCCTAGAACCGCCACTGGTCCCTCTAAGCGTAAAGTGCTTATTCTTAAAAAAATTACTTAGATTCAATTTTAGCCTAGGATCGATTAGTAGAGAGTGAATATCTTCTCATGATTTAAAAATAGAAAAGTGGGAGAAGGGGAATATATCACTAGACCTTTGGTACCAAGTTTTGTTTTTGAATGTGCACAAACAAACAAAATTTGGTTTTGTTTACAAAAGTTTTTTGCGTGAGAGCGATTTGCGATTAGTATTGCAGAAAAACTTGGCCTTTTGATGATTTTGTCTATTCATTTTGATGATAGACAAAGTTCAAGAATTACAAATTAGCAGTTTTGAAGTGTGTTTCTCCATTTGCTGTTTTTTTCTTCTTCTTGGTGGATCTGAAGAGGAAAATAATGTCACTGAATGGCTGAAAGTTGGGAGTCGCAAGAAGCAGATTAAAAGCTACAGGGCAAGATGTCGGAAGGACCAGGAAGCAAAGTAAAAAAAAAAAAAAAAAACTTATCCTCTCTTTCACGGGGCTTGGTCAGTATGACGCAGAATAACTGCCTTGTATTCTTTAAGTATCCTGTGTGGCACCAATCAGAATTTTATATAGAATTCTTCAGTGAATCAGAATATTCTTTGACAAATCTGATTGGCTGAAATTAGTGCTAGCTAAACCTCGGTATTAGTAAAATCTTATTGTAAATTGGACTTTAGCGAGACTGGGACTGTAGCCGAAGCCAAACAAAACTGAATCAATATGCAGAGTAAGTTCATGAAAAAATTGCCACCATCTAAAATGAAGTGTATTGAATCATTATTTTCGTTAGTGTGTTGATAACTGAGATAGATGTTTTGCATAACTCGAGATGGTTGAAATTGTGGTCTATAATCTATTGCATAGACCAGGCTTAACGTCAAATCTATCTTAATAAACGATCAATAATGCGAAAAACGATCTAGATAGGTCACGACTTGGGAAAATTCGTTTCTCTCTCCCAGTGCCCTTGATAAATTTTTCATAAAGCTTCTGCTAAGTCACGAATTTCGGTAGAGTCTTAATTTTGAAAAAAAAAAACACTTTTCATATGAATAACTTTACGTTCACAATTATGTTCATTCTGTTTCATTTATATTAAATAAAAAACAACTTTTTTCAGCTGAAACTAAGGAGCACCATTGAAACTTAAAATGAACAGAAATTGTTACGTATATGAGGGGGGTTGCCCTCTTCTCAACACCTCGCTCTTCATGCTAACTTTTTTTTAGTACTTTTAGAAAATTTCTTATTGTTCTAACTAAACGAACCTCGCGTTTCAGGAACCGTTCTTAAAGAATTGGGAAAAATTTTAAACTTTAGCTAAAAGAGCGAGGTGTTGAGGAGGGGGCAACCCCCCTCATACATGTAATAATTTCTTTTCGTTTTAATGTTACTCCTTACTTTCAGCTGGAAAAACTTATTTTTTTTATTTACCTTCTGATTGTTTTTTTTTAATAATGCCAGGAAATCTGCCTCCACCTCCACGGAAAAATTCCTCATCCTCACGGATATATCCTCTAGACATTTCAATCCTGGTACCCTTAACATCTCCACGCGTAAAACTCTGGCAACAAAGAGAAAGCAAGACATGAAAAACATTTTGTATAGGATTTCTGAAACATTTCCCCTGAAAAATTCAACCTCCGAAAACTTCCCTTCTCATTGAAAACTTTCCCCGTGGAAAATCCTCCGGTAGAAAATTTGCCCCCCACCCGAAAAATGTATAAATACTTCCCAATAACAATACTATACGTAAACAATGGACAACTTTTATAACGCAGACCTTTCCCCAGGGCCTATGGGGGGGGGTCATGTTATCTCCAAAAGAATGGTTACTCGGCCTTTCAACTATGCTGAACAAAATGGCTATCTCAAAATTTTTATCGGACGATTTTGAGAAGAACAGGGGCGTCGGAGGGGGCCTAGCTGCCCCCAACCTTTTTGGTCACTTAAAAAGGGCACTAGAACTTTTAGTTTCCGTTTAAATGAGCCCCCTTTTGATATCCTAAGACCACTGGGTCGATACGATCACCCCTGGAAGAATAATAATAAAAAAAACATTAAACACGTATCCGTGATCTTTCTGCTGGCAAAAAATACAAAATTCCACATTTTTGCAGATAGGAGGTTTAAACCTCGACAATAGAGTTCTCTGATACGCTGAATCCGATGGTGTGATTTTCATTAAGGTGCTTTGACTTTTAGGGGGTGTTTCCACCTTTTCTGAAAAATCTAGCAAACTCTCTCATGCTTTTAGCCTTCGGTGGGTAAGACTAAACTTTATGAAATTTATATATTCAGAATCAGTATGATAAGCCGATTCTTTTAATATATCCATTAATATCAAAATTCTGTTTTTTAGAGTTTCGGTTACTATTGAAGTGGGTAGCTCCTTACTTACAGTTCGTTACCACGAACTGTTTCATATTTAATACGAATGATGTCACAAATACTTCGAATAGTTAGAATAAATTTTGCTGAAGATCAGCGTCTGTGTTAAATGTTGAAAAAAAGTCCATTAGGCTACTATTTAATTTGACTGTCGATTTATTTGATTGTAGAATAATTTGTCGGTGCAAATATACAAAAAGGTTTGCCAAATAAAATGAAATTAAAGAGAGAAACTATCGTTCTTTTCTCGGTCCCCTGATACTGATTATAAAGACCAGAGTTAATAATAGAAAAGACGAAAGGGGCAACATAATCTTACCTTATGTAAATTTTCATTATAGTCTGGAGAGTTTTCTTGTCCTTGCAATCTCTTTGGTATGTACCAAAAGCAGACATTCACAAATTCCGGAGTCGTTAGAACTAGCTTAAAATTATCTGGGCGAGATTTAATTTCGTCAACTGTTGCCTTTGCTACGTGGAAAAGAGTGTTCACGTGTTCTTCCAATCCTTCGCTCCCCTTCAATGAAAGATTCAATCAAATATGAGAGGTGACAGGCATTATGCATACACAATGTAAGCCTTTTTGAAATAGCGTTACAGAGTACATGTCGTTTTCTAATTTCCTGTTTTTTTTTTAGAGTTTTGGTTTCTATTGTCAGGGGTCATTGTTTGAGCTACTTACATATTATTACCATGAACTCTTTAATGTGAAATATGAAAGCGATACGGACAATTTGTGGTATTCTCCTTAAAGCTGAGACTGCGAAAAGTGCAAAAATACTGACAAACAATTAGTTGCCCCTACTTGTCCACTCATCGCAAATGGTGATAATTTAAACAAAAAGGTGACAAGATCTACTAAAATTATTTGTTTTAATTATTACGCACGATCATAGGTGCAGTTAGAATTTTAATTTGAGGCGGAACCCAAGCATTTTTTGTCAGTTAAAGACTACACACAACTGTTTTTGAAACATTTGGTCAATTGGATGTCATTTAAAGTAAAGAGTGGCATCTTGGCTGTCAAGAACCTGAATCACTAATTTTCTATAGTAAGTTTTGAGTCATTGAAGTTTCAAGTATGGCAAATTAGGGTACAAAATGGGTTCTGAATCATACAAAATTGAAAACAAGGCACCTGGGGACTCCTTAGACAACCCTAATCAATATAGGTGGTACACATACTGCACATGCTTGTCAGGTTCCTATATTAGGGGATATTACTTTCAGTCCATATTTGCATTTTGCAAAAGGGACAATAGATATCAATTAGCTGCAAATATTTAAATACCGTTGAATTTTGATTTACTAGCATACTTTAGCTAAACTTCACTGAAATTACAGTGGACACCAAAAGGATTATATAACAAAAGGCTAGGGCTAATAACTTATCTTCGGGAATGTTCCTTTGGCTACTTTTTTAGTTAGTAGTGAAAATATTTTAAACAAGCTGAAGTACAGTATTTTGGACGATTTCACAGCTTAAATTAGTGCTTTATTTAGTTTTACAGGAGTAAATAATGTAGCTTAAATTCTAAAAGGCTGCGAAGACATTTTCTCGCCAAACCGAGGTCATTATTTTACTTCATTTAATTTTTTATTTTTAAACCAAGTCTGTGATGAATGTTTTATTATGTATTCAGTTTTCAGCCAAGTGCTCATTTCTTCAATTAGATTCGAAGTATTAAGGAATGAATTTTAAACCTGGGCATTTCATCATAGCCTGCGAAGGGGAATTTTGCCAGAAGAAGAAAATAGTAGCTGGTCTACGTCCTTGATGAAACGTGTTACAACCATAAATATTTTTTTCTTGTTGATTTTTCCATTTCGCAAACTTGAAGAAATCGGCCAACCTTTTTATTTAAAGAAAAACATGCGACTAGATACACGCATTACCTTCCCAATCCACATAGTCCAAAGTTTGAGGACATCAGCCCTTCTTCCGCACTGTAAGTATTTGTCTCCAACATCCCACTTAGTATCGTAGAACTTGTCCTTTTGAAATAAATATGTTGCAGAAGCTGAGTTGGATTCCTGGAGGATTGATTCATGCTGCAACACAAAAATGGAAAACTTCATCTTTTTTAAACAAAATTTGTTAGCTTCGTCTGTTTTAACAAAGAGCCATATCTTTTATTCGTTTTTTTCCCTGCTAGCTTACTTTCTTTATAAACCCCCCCCCGGCCGGGACGTATTTCCGCAAAACCCCCCGGAGGGGGGGGGGGGGCAAATTTGGAGCCAATTTTCCCAAATCAAGTCAAAATGACTGTGAAAACTGAAAAATGAGCCATATAGTACCATAAAGGTAAAGATATACTAACGAAACCTGACCCTTTTCTGTGGATGCTTGAATTATGCAGGCTTATTTTAGTTTTGACAAGATTTTGGAAGAAACTAAATTTCAGGGGGGGGGGTGAACCCAGGTGTGGGGGGGGGGGAAACGAAGTCTTGGCGGGGAAGTTGTCCCCTGCCCCATAGAAAATTACGCCCCTGAGTATCAGTCGTTCATCCGCCTTTAATCTTGCCAGTCAATTGTCAGTGGAAGGAAGTTTATGTATTCTGCTTGTAAAATAAATTTAAATTTGAAAAAAAGAGGGACAAAACAGAGAGAGAAAAGAAAAGAATGGATAAGCGTTGGTGTTATAATTAGGAAGGCAAATTAGTGTGTTAAATTACAAATTCTGACCTCTAATTCTTACCCATCTTTTTTTTTTCAATGCATTATTTTCCTATTTATATCAGCATTTAAGACTTGCTGCTTTATTCCGAATAGGGTATTTTAAATTAAGGGCAAGTTATAGCTTATTTCATAGGAAGCTGAAGAACAGTAGCAACCCCCTTCTGTTGTTCGGTCATTTTGGCTTACTTTAAGAATTAAGGGCTATTTTAGGTTTAAATATTTAAAAGGAAAAAAATAAAGATTCTTCGATTTAAATCATTCTAAAACCCATTAACTTTCTTTTTTTATTTAATTTTGTTGTTGTTGACTGTAAAACTGTAAAACTATCTAGTCTATAAGAGAGAAAAAATATAAGCCAAAGGCTTGGCTTCGTTGGCTCTTCGTGGCAGAAAAGCAAAGTTAGTCCACAAAAGAGCATATATTGTGCAAGGTGCTAAGTATTTAGTAACAAAATGCTCTCAGTTTTTATATTTGGACATCTTACTTAAGTTTCAATTTAAACAGGGAAGTTATTTACATTGTTCTATGCTGGTCTGAGTGTCAATTGTGTGGGGAGTGGATGGGAGTTGGAGAGTTAGAAATTTATTCTTAGTCCTAACTTGCTTTAAATTTTTGCAGTTTTTCAGACTCTCTTTTTCTTGGAGAGGGGTAAAGAGTGGCCATATAAATTTTTACCAGCAGGAGGGATGGGAAAGTTTTTTTTTCTGGAGAAAATCAGGTCATCCTTACAGGGGAAGCGCAACAATTTTATTTTGACTGTTACAAAATTTTGGGCATTTCGCGTATTGTTGGTCCAGGGAAAGCAGAAGCCCTGTGTCATCCTATTTGGATGTCCTAGAGTGAAAAGACAAGCGGGTTATCATTCCCATTCCCTAGGCCCTTTGTTAACAGTTATGACTGTAGAGCATTGTACAAGATGATTCAAATACAGCTTTCAAATTATACCATATGCTATAATATAGCTAATTGTGTATGCATTCCAGTTTAATTCTTAGGGGCAAAACGTACCATCGTGCGGTACTGGGCCAAGGAAATTTAGAGATAAATTTTGAGAGTATTTGGCAATTCTGAATCCATTGCTTATCTCCGAATTCATGTGATTACCTGATAGAATTTTAGCCGTTTTAGTCAAATTGTCATTTTCTACTAAAGAACAGGATGAAATTGGCACCTCACTGTGGCACCATTTTTGTAAAAACAAGGCAAATCTCTTATGTAAATTATTTTCCTTGGGCACTTCTGACCTTGGTGAAAGCTATTCATTTGAGATTAGTATACTAATTACAGTATATTTGACACTATATTTTATCCTGACTCTTATTATTATTATTTCTTAATTTGGTTTAGTGCAGGTTGCAGATCAATATTTATTTGGAATGTATATGGTATGCGTATATTCATACGCACTCAAAGCTGCAGCCAAAGGTTATGTCATGATTAAAAAGGAATATGCAGAACGATTTCTCATTTAATTCCAGTATTTTGACCATACTGCCACATAACCCATCGAAGCTCAAGAAAAGCATAAAATTAGAGAGAAAAATGAAGCCGTTTAATCGAACCTGATAGCAAAAATATTAATCCCCTGTTTATATATTTGGATATCTCTGTTGAACGCTGTTGCTATTTCTGATCTTAAGAGATAGTGGATGGTGTGGAAACAAAAAAAAAAGACTTTGAGGAGACACAACCTTGTGATTCCCAGAAGTAGCGATATGTCGAAGCGAAACTCAGAGATTCATTATCCCATTTCAGACCAATATTGAATTGACTGACAAAAAGACCATATTTTAGCTTGAAAAGCCCTAATATTAACTGAATTTGAAAATATAATAACTTAATTGTTGATAACAAATTGAATTGTTGAATCTACATTATGGATGTAGGTTACTTCATATGGGTTTCTTAAAAAGGATTTTTTTTATGTCTCATACAATAGTTTTCTTTTCTATTTTAGAGAATCTATTAATGAGTTGCTTTATTTCGTAGTTTACATGAAGCCGTTCAAGTCATGAGGCTTGTTGGTAAAAGTATTTTAATCAGATACATACTAAAGAGTGATTTCAGTCAGACGGTTTAGTTACTACGTATTTTTTAACAAAGAAAAAGCAGTTTTTTAGTACTTTTGCATAATCAACCACCTGAAAAGTAAGGAGGGATGTATTTTTCAAAATGTAGGCGGGAAAACTTGTCATTTTTCCAACATTTTTAATGAACATATCAAAAAAGTATTCTTTCACTGAAAATACACCTCCCCTTAAAAAGTTATTCGTCTAAATATAGGGAGAGGAGGCAAAAATCTAGGGAGAAGATAAATAAAGTCCCCGCAAAAATTTAGGGTTCTGCCTTCTAGTTCTAAAGCTCTGAATCTTTTTGGGAGCATACTTCTGTCAGCGTAATTCTCCTGTGCCCAGTTTTGCCGATAAGAAGTTTCTAAAATTGTATTTTGGACAGGCTACCTTCAACACTAGGGCATTAGCTTTTCCCCTGTGATGGATTCCCTCCTTAGAAATTTACTGGTTCCATCATCAAAACAATACATTTGCCATTAAAACAAAATAAAAAAAAATCTTGTAAAAAAAATAAATTAAAGATCACAAGCCGGAACTAACATCAATGATGATTTACTGACGTAGAAACATAAATATAAACAAATTAGATATGCCGGGTGTTTATACAACATGGTACGGTAAGACAATTATACCAACAGGTTGTTTGCTGTGAAAATAAACTGAAGATAAATATTTTCTTTTGCCAACATTCCGACAAAAGAAATAAACTGAATTATTTCGAATAGATGCTCCTTTCATTGCTAGCACTTGAAGAAACACCTGAAACTTGACTATACGCTTAAAAATGAACTAAACATTCTCTTATCCTACCTTTAGATTAGAAAAAGAATTTATTCTTAGATAATAGGATTGATTTCCCTTTTAGAGGTCAGTAGGTGCATTGATCTTCTTTGCTTTAAAAAATATGGCTTGATTTTTCAATGCCTTTGTAAAACCTTGATCCATTAAAATGCTCATTCTATCCCATGAATTACTTAGTTTAGAAACCTCCCTTTTAATTAAAAACATAATTATTGTTCGTCCTAATCGTTTTGATATTTTTCTTTTTTTCTTGTTAGTATTTCTTGGATGCCCTTGGGCGAAAAAGGGAAAAGCTCTACAATAAAGTAGTTGACAAAAGAAAGTCCATGATAGAGCTATTTTTTTTTTGTTTTGGAACGACTTTATAGCTTTTGAGGGTTGTTCAGGGATAACATATAATAAAAGAGGGTCGATTAGTTGGAGCTGTTACAGTGCGGTCCGGGCTAGGCTTGAAATACTATTGATTAAAAGGTCTTGTCCTAAAAATACACAAAAACTAGGGAGCCTGGACGTATTTAGCCTATGTTGTTCACTGAATATTATCTATTTGTGTGCAACTAATACATATACAAATGTATACTGTGGCACTTACAAGAGAGATAATCTATGCATGTTTCGATAGAATGGAAGCCACTTCAAGAAAAATTAACAGTATACTAGAAAAATAGTATGAAGAACATGAATCTTTATTTTCTATTTTTACCAATATTCATGATTTATAACAGCAGCAAAAGTATAAAACAAAATAGCTAGCCAACTCCCAAGTAATGTATACCTGCAACAAAATTAGGTGATACAGTAATGCAGGAATTACTTTTTTGTTGAGTCATTTTTTTTCTTTTCTTTTCTTTTTGAGACAATATTTTTTTATTATTTCCCTTCTTTCTAAGGGGCAATGAAATTGTATTGTGACAAATTCTATTATTTGTAAGTTGTTTTTGTTTTTTTACTTTTTACCCTCATTTTGAGATCTAGTGGGTTATACCGTGAAAGGAAAACACTTAAATCTTTGCTACAACGAGGTGGAATCTCGGTGGCCTACGTTCTGAAGTTCATTGTGAAATGCACAAATCATGTTTTCAAAAATTGTCTTTAAATTAGAAAGGTTTCTTTCGTCCCCAGAAATTGAAAATCACCGCAAGCCACTGGTATCACACATCCCTTCCGTGAATGTTGGTGCTACCGTAGGCATACCTTCCATATGAGTTTTGTTTATTTTTTGGTTTAAGCCTTAGCATAAACGTTAGGTTGCAGTAATGCCACTGGTATAATATTTCAGGGGAGCACCGTCTAATTTAAGAGCCATATGTCTGCATGATTTTTTTTCCCACTCGGCCACTCCGTTTGGAAGGTTGGCTGTACACATATCTTAGTGGCCGCATTTGATTGGAAAGGGAATTTTCTAGTGCCGTTTTTAAGAATCGAAATTGACTGAGGGGCAACCAGCCATCTTTAGTTTCCTTTCTGAACCTGACTCCCGATAATCCCCACGACACTCGATTGAAATTTAAGATAGCCATTTTGATAAAAAATACTAGTAAGGTTCAATAAATATACCTCATGGGACACAATGACAACGGTTTGACTCTTTTGCCCCAGATGCAAGGACTGTAAATATTACAAATCGCAAATTGTTTACACGCAGGTACTCTAATGGGAAAAGGAGGTCTTATTTTACGTTGGGTGTGCAATTGGCTCGACACATTTAGCGATTGTTCTCTGGCTCCAAAAGATCAAATGTTTTGTTGCGTCTGAGGTTATTGCTGTTGCTGGGGGGCTGAAAAACTTGTTCACTGATCAGTTCGAAACTTGTGAAACTCGATTATGCTCAGATCAAAAGATGAATAAGCATGCCTCTGGGGTTGACATCACCCCTAAGACCCCGGAGCAATGACCCTAAACTTTGTAAACTACAAACAGATGGGTTTTAGCAGAAAAAGTGATTATGTTTGGTCTTGATTCTGGAAACGTAAAACACAGACGAGTAAATCAAAAGACACCAAGTGCACCTGAGTTTTCAAATTATATGCAATATCTTGAATGCCTTGTGTCGGGAAATGTCAAGAGGGAAAGGACTGGATCTCAAACCTTGCTTAGGGAGGGGAATATGTAACTTGAAAGACACTATATGTAGGCTATCTAGGCAATCAACATAGCAGATCTTTCATATCTTGGGAATGGACGGGGGGATGAAGTTGAAAGTCCCAGGTACTGTTGGGGAAAGAAAGAGGAAAGGTGGAGTAAGGAGACTTCAAATTTTCAGTAGGGTAAGGGGAGAGGAGATATAAAAATTGAGTCCTTGATCCGCCACAATATTTTGCACTATTAGCTGCGTTGAGAATTAAAATATATGCACCATTAAGCAATGAGGTAACCATAAATACACTACGTGTTGTAAAGTTATCAAAATGACGTGTCTGTACTATCTTGGGAGTGGCTTGGGCGATCAAGTTGAAACTTTTAGAGAGTGTTGAGGGGACGGGGTAAGTGTAAATTGAACTCTGACAGGGAGGAGAGACTAAAACTAAATCAAAACATACTATGTGCCTACATGCTGGTAAAATACCATATCTATAATATCTCGGGAACGGCTTGACTTGGGGGGCAAAGTTGGAACTTTCTGTTAGGGTTGGATAAAAAAAGGGAGGGACAGGGGAACCTAACTTGTGTGTGTGTGTGTGTGTGTGTGTGTGTGTGTGTGTGTG
>JAQQPU010000449.1:48451-68979 GCA_029168905.1 Artemia sp. Kazakhstan ARC1039 | reverse complement strand
GTGTGTGTTTATGGGGGTTTCTATTCACGGTAAAAAAGCTGTGCAGATTGAAAGAAACTTTGTATTTTCAAGTTAATAAAATGGGGTATCCACAATATCTTAAGAGTGGCCTTAGAGACCGTTTTAAACTTCCTGGGATGCTAGTGAACAAAATCAACATCAAATTTTGAATTTGGGAGGGGGCTAACATTGTTTTCTTCTGATCCACCCAAGTATCTCTGCACTCACCTACATATTTACTCTCGTGCCTTACTGGGCACATCAGTTGTGCTCTGGGACTTCACATGGGTCATGGGGGGGGGGATGATTACAAACCCTAATTTCAAATACGTTAAAAATTTCTAACTGTTAAAATTTCTAACACGAAGAAAGAGAGAAAAAAGTTACAAAGGAACAAGGTATAAATTCAAATTTTTGTCCCCCCATCCCTCATAAGCAACTTTATTGGATGTTCCCCCCCCCAACAAAAAAACGGAATGATTTACTTTCAGTTGCTCAGAAAATTGCCAAAATATACATATGATTTGTAATTTATTTCAGCAGATTTTAAGAATTTCAGTGTAGTTTACTAATGTAGTGAAATTCAGCGTAGTGAAAGAAGAAACAAAAGAACAAAAACAAAACAAAAAAATGAATACGTATATTCAGTAGTAATGCAACTTTTATGTAAAACAGAACCTCTATTTATATAAGAGATTTTGCAACTTGATAGCTCTAGTTCCAAGTAAAAAAAGAAAGAAATTCATTATCAAGACGTTATACGAGTAATTTCGGTATATTTTATTATATCAAGTGTAATACTTCGAAAACAATTGAATTTATTGGGTCGTTCTGCATACAGTACACGACTATTTGCTTAGACAATTCTAAATAGGGGATACAAACTAAGTAGGGAGGCATTTTCGTCCTCCATTGATTTTTTGTCCCTCTTAGATTTCGACAGCTAACTGTTTTTGGTATTCTTATTAAAAAATATCCGTTTTTGGTATTTTCATTGAAAAAATACGAAAAAAAACCCACAAAAAATTCCCAAGATTTTGAAAACAAAATGTCCTCCGCCCTCCAAGTTTTTCGTGATTTTACAGCAATGTTCTAAATGAGCTTTACGCTGCAAAAACATGAAACGTCGTAATCTGTATAGAAAGGAGTTCCAAAACCATTTCTTGGCATCTAAAAAAAGAAAACCTTAAAGAAGCAGACACTTGATAAGGCTTTCCGCAGCTCTGATTTTCCGTATTCGTTATGCTTTAATATTATTGACTTTAGATGTCTTTGACCTACTCTAGCCACAACATTCATGTTACTCGATCTAATTGGCTTTAAGTGAAGCCTTAAAAAGATGTTTACTGAATTAGTAGTGCCTAGGAGATTATTCAACTTACATACGATAAGAAAATCTTAATCGAAGCAACAACACTCATATGTCTCTCTTGTATTATTTTTTTCTGTTCTTCTGGGGTCCGTGTATAACAGATAGTTGTAAGGATATGGCTAAGGCCCTTTCATTTATTCTTTTGCAGAGTCTATTCTTTTGCAATTTGCATGTAAATAAAACCTTTCACTATCGATTAATACAGGTATTTTTTTAGCATCAAAAGGATTTTACATCATTTCACAGAATCAAGAAACTAAAATATGCAAATGTTTCAAAATACATTCTTTTGCAAATTATATGTCACTAAAGCCATCTGCTATCGATTAATACAGATATATTTTTGGATTAAAAGGATTTTACATCATTTCGCAGAATCAAGAAACTATTACAAATGTTCCAGAATCTATTCTTTTGCAATTTGCAAGTAACTAAAACCTTTCATTGTCTATTAATACAGGTCTTTTTTTAGCATCAAAAGGATTTTAAATCATTTCACAGAATCAAGAAAGTATACAAATGTTCCAGAATCTATGTTTCTACAATTTGCACGTAACTAAAACCTTTCATTATCAATTAATAAAGGTATTTTTTAGCATTGAAAGGATTTTATATCATTTCACAGCATCAAGAAACTAAACAAAACAAATATATAACAGAATATATACTTTTGCAGTTTTCATGTGATTAGAACCTTCTATCATCGATTAATACAGATATTTTTTAGCATCAAAATGATTTTATATCATTTCAAAGAATCAAGAAACCATACAAATGTTCCAGAATCTATGCTTTTTCGGTTTGCATGCAACTAAAACCTTCCATTATCGATTAACACAGGTGTTTTGTAGCATCAAAAGGATATTATATCATTTCAAAGAATCAAGGAACTATACAAATGTTTCAGAATCTATGCTTTTACAGTTTGCATATAACTAAAACCTTCAATTATCGATCAATACAGCTATTTCTTGTAGCATCAAAACGATTTTATATCACTTCACAGAATCAAGAACTATACAAATGTTTCATAATCTATGCTGTTACAGTTTGCATATAAGTAAAACCTTCAATTATCGATTAATACTGATATTTTTTTTAACATTAAGAGGATTTTACATCTTTCACAGAATCAAGAACTATACAAATTTTTCATAATCTATGCTTTTGCAATTTGCATGTAACAAAAATCCTCCATTATTGATTAATACAGGTATTTTTTAGCATCAAAAAGATTTTACAAGATTTCAAAGAATCAAAAATCTCGATGGTGACCGCATAAGAAAAATCCAAACAACTTTCAGCGCATTTTACATTTAAAAGTCTAGATGGCGACACATTCGTTTGCAGCAGTGTGAGAGTCATTTTAAAATGTATAATGCGATGAAAAATCCCCCCTAGTCCCCTCATCTTGTTTCACCCAGGGTACCCGCAACCAACAAGCCGCACCACAGCTACCTACAGTAAACTTTTTCTTATTACGTAGGCTACAAAGGTAAGCTGTTTTTAAGTTATGTTCATTTGGGTTCAGTAAGCGTGCCCGAACGACATATTCTGGAAAATTTGTACAATTTCTTGATTCTGTAAAATGATTTAAATCCTTTTGATGCTAAAAAAAATCTCTATTAACTGATAAAGGAGGGATTTAGTTACATGCAAACTGCAAAAGCATAAATTCTGGAACAATTGTTCAGTTTGTTGATTCTATGAAATGGTGTAAAATCCTTTTGATGCTTAAAAAATACCTGTATTAATCAGTAATGGAAGGTTGGAGTTACATGCAAACTGCAAAAGCATAGATTCAGTAAAATTTGTAAAAATTCTTGATTCTATGAAATGATGTATAATCGTTTTGATGCTAAGAAATAACTGAATTAATCGACATTGGAAGGTTTTAGTTACATGCAAACTGCGTAAGCATAGATTCTGGAGCATTTTTATAGTTTCTTGGATTCTATGAAATGATCTAAAATCCTTTTGATGCTAAAAAATACCTGTATTAATCGACAATGGAAGGTTTTAGTTACATGCAAACTGCAAAAGCTAAAATGCTGGAACGTTTGTATAGGTTTTTGATTCTATGAAATTATTTAAAATCCTTTTGATGCTTAAAATTTTCTGTATTAATCGATCATTCAAGGTTTTAGTTATATTCAAACTGCAAAAGCATAGATTTTGAAACACTTGTATAGTTTCTTGATTCTGTAAAATGATGTAAAAACCTTTTAATGCTCAGAATACATGTATTAATCGATAATGGAAGGTTTTAGTTGCATGCAAACTGCAAAAGCATAGATTCTGGAACATTTGTATAGTTTTTTGATTCTGTAAAATGATGTAAAAACCTTTTAATGCTCAGAATACCTGTATTAATCGACAATGAAAGATTTTAGTTACATGCAAACTGCAAAAGCCAAAATTCTGGAACGTTTGTATAGTTTCTTGATTCTATGAAATTATTTAAAATACTTTTGTTGCTAAAAAATATATGTATTAATAAATAATTGAAGGTTTTAGTAATATGCAAACTGCAAAAGCATAGATTTTGAAACATTTGTAGATAGATTTCCATTGATGTAAAATTCTTTTGATGATAAAAGTTACTTGTATGAACCGACAATGGAAGGTTTTAATTACATGCAAATGGCAAAAGCTAAGATTGTGGAACATTTGTGTAGTTTCTTGATTCTTTGAAATGATGTCAAATCCTTTTGACGCTAAAAAGTACCTGTATTCATCAATAACGGAAGGTTTTAGTTACATGCAAACTGCAAAATCATAGATTCTAAAACATTTGCATAGTTTCTTAATTCTAAGAAAAGATATAAATCCTTTTGATGCTACAAATACCTGTATTAATCGATAATTTAAGATTTTAGTTACATGCAAACTGCATAAGCATAGATTCTGGAACATGTGTTTTGTGTCTTGATTCTATGAAATGATGTAAAATCCTTTTGATGCTGAGAAATACCTGTATGGATTGATAATGGAACGATTTTGTTACATGCAAACTGCAAAAGCATATATTCAGAAACATTTTTCTAGTTTCTTAATTATCTGAAATGCTATATAATCCTTTTGACGCTAAAAAATGCTTGTATTAATCGTTAATGGATGGTTTTAGTCACATACAATTAGCATAAGCATAGATTCTGAAACATTTGTATAGTTTCTTGATTCTGTGAACTAATATAAAATCCTTTTGATGCTTACAAACACCTGTATTAATAAATTATGAAAGGTTTTAGTTACATGCAAACTTCAAAAGTGACATTTATTTCATTTATCTATTTATTTTATTTGGCTTAGTTTTTTAATTTTTATTATTTTAATGATTTAAAATTCTATTCTTAGCGCCTTTTAATATAATGCATTTAAAATTCCCGTTTTAAATTCACTTAATGTAGATTTCCTATAAATATGTATAAACTCTATTAGTCCAACTTCAAATCAAATAAAAAGCGGTTAACTTAAGTGATCATCGCCTTTCTGTACTTGAATCAATTGACTTCTGAAGGTTGAATATATGCTAATTATATTCTATCCTGCATTGGAGAAATTCTAATTCGAATTCTATAAAATTTAAATTCTAAGAATAGATTCTATCTCGTGCGTTCAAACAATATGAACTACATTGAAAATCCAAAGTGTTTACGGATACCTGTCTCAAGCAGGTCAAATTCCCATCTCTATTACAGAATAAATGATGTTCTGGTCGGCTTATAGAATATATTGGTCTTGCTGGTGTAGTACTGGCTTTTTTTAGTGTCCCAGTGGTCTTACCGGTGTAATATCAGAGTCAGAATAAATGATCTTCTGGTCGGAGTGCATACAGGCTATTTTCAGTGTCCCATATATGAGTGTATAGTCAGTACTTAGGAAAGAAGTGTAAAAGTGCTGTTTACGACTGCCTTTTATAAAAAATGTGAATGGAATCTTCCGCCCTTTGGTCAGCAATATTTAAACTATTTTCTGATCCGCTTTGGCAAACAGTTAGGAAACTCTATCTCTTTCCTTTGGTCTCAAATCTGTAAACTCTATTTTCAACCCATCTTTGACCAATGATCCTTACTCCACGTCAATGACTTTCTTTGGTTGAAACACTGCATGCTCCGTTTCACACAAGCTTTTGTAAACAACGTGGATACCAAATTCCTAACCCCATTTGGTCAAAACTCCATAAGCTATGTCACCAACCTATTCTGTTCCACCCCTTTAGTCCACAGTTCTTAAACTCTGTCTCCAGCCTCCTAAGCCCATGTTCCTTCTCTGGACAGCAGAGATGTGTTGGCCACATGCACCAATGTGGGCCTAACACCAAGATTGTTTTTAAATCTTTCAACAACAGAAGCTTTCAATAAAAACACCATTTGGAAGCAACGACTATAAATAAATTTATGGCAGAATACCTGTATTTGGTTCTTTAATACATTGTATTTGTATTAAAAATTGCTGCTCTTACTATAAATTTTGTCGTATTGGTATTCTGGTGCTAAATTTAAGATATATGTAAATTTTAGCTTTGAAACTCCATTCTGTTTGTAAAGATGTTCGGTAACGAGCTGTTTTTCGCATAGTATATCTATTTTTGTGTTAGCTTTATGCCTGCTGGCTCTGCCGGTTTCGGTGCTTTATTTTGAGTTTAATTGTTGTGTATTGTATGTGCTGATGACATTCTTTCACTAAGCTGTGATCATAGAACCCTAATCAAGAATTTTCTTATCATTATGCTATGTTTTGCTTTTATTGATATGTCAATTATCCCTTCAGTGTGAGAGTTTATATGTTTTAAAAGCCGTTACCAAGTAGCCTAATCAGATTTAGAAAACAGTTTTCTTCCTTGATCTTTCCAGGCGAATATTGACTAGAAGTTGTACTCGGACTCCCACCTTCTTCACTGGCTTATTCTTGGTGAATACAGCACTGAAGAATGTGAAAGGTTTGCATGTGAAAAAAAAATTGCCCAATAACGAAGATGTAATCAAAAAGGTTATTGCAGTTTTTATTACGGCTGTAGATTCCCAATTATTCTTTTCCTTCCCGGTAATTCGCATTTGTTGGGGAATAAGCATTGTAGTAACCTACGTGTGGCATATTTTAGATTCTAGAAAATATTGCTTCGTTTAACAGCATATTGGTGTAGAAACAGAAGTTAGTGGAGAAATTTGACTTACTTGAAATACCTTCTCAAACAAAGGTTTTTTATGAGGATCCATGTATCAAATCTTCAATTTTTATTTCTCTAAATGGCGTTCTGTCTGATTTTTCGTACCTGAAGTTAATTAAAGCGATTTTTTTGTTAAATAGTATGTGTTGTAGTTTTGCGTTGTTTTCTGTTTTTCCTTATTTCCTTGTCGCTTGCACTCCACAGTTTTGTTTCTGATTTATTTGCGTGAAAAATAAAATAATACATACATATCTAAAAAAATTTCATCACTTCAGTCTTTCTTTTTTCTTCTTCCAAAAACCTTTTGTTTCCAGAAAAAAAACAAATCAGTTTCTAATGCAAACATAATAGGTTTATTCATCTTTATTTATTTTGATATATAAGGAGATAAATCAGAATTTGAGATTCTATAACATTTAAATAAGTAAAACAAGTACCTTAGTAAGGAAAACAGAGCATTGCTGAGGAGCAGCAAGTAGTTTATGAGGATTCCACGTAACGGAGTCTGCTCTTGAAACGCCTGATAATAGCCAACGGTGCTTTTGAGACATCAATACGCCACCTCCCCATGCAGCATCCACGTGAAGCCATAGTCTGTACTTCGAACATATATTAGCAATAGGCAATATTGGGTCAAAAGCGCCTAAAACTGTGGTACCTAAAATTATAGTAAAAATGCTATTAATTTGATTTTAGTACTTTCATCAACGATTACCTTAGCAAGAATAGAGAGCTTAATATGATTTAGATCTTTATCTACTTGATTATTCTTTACGATACACATAGACACATACCCACAGCGAAGGAGGCTTTCCACAAGACCCGTAGCTATCATCACACAGGTACTATCAGGCCTTAAAGTTTCCTTCGACCATTTTTAAGGCCCCCTTTTTGGTTAAATCAGAATTTTTTTTTCTATTTTTTGCTTGGAGTTTCTCTTGGCCCAGTCATTTGCAAATCTATGTTTGAGCGGACCAGAAAACAATTTCCGGCCTTTTTAGGCCTTAGTTGTTTGTTTGTTTTTTTTTTGGGGGGGGAGGGGGCAGGGCTCGTGCCCATGACCTAAACATTTGTTTGCATATTAAGGTTCTCTTCGTGCAAACACATATAGATACAGATTTCAAGCTGTTAGGAAGAAGTGCTTAGGCCCTTTTTTTTTTAGGCAAATATAGTTTATTTTCATACCTTTTGTTTGTGCGTAGGGTGTCCTTTGGGCTAAAGAGCTTAGAGATGCAAGTTTCAAACCAATCTAAAACAAAAGCTTTTGTGCACAGTTCTCCAGTGCCCAAGGATTAAAGGATATGAGTCTCAAGCGGATCGATACAACTTTTTTTTATTTATCATTTTTAGACCCCTTTTGGGGGAGAAGGGGCATGCTCTCAAACTGATTTTTTTTCCTTAGGGTCTCATCATCACAAAGACTTACAGATGTAAGTTTCAAACCTGTTCTAAACAATAAAGGGTTGAACCAATTTTTTGGCTTTCTAAAGCCCACTACTACAAAAATCTAAGGCTCCCTTGGCCCACAGAGGAATCTCTAAGAATTTCCAAGCTGATCAAAATAAAAACAAATCGTTTTTTTGCCTCCATATCAAGGGGCCATTGTCCACAACCTACAAATATGTTTCTATATTAGGGTTCCCATGGTCCTGAGACTCATGAATACAAGTTCAAAACTTTTTTTCACTTGACAATTTCTTTGAAAATGCGTATTTTAATTTTCAGCTACTACGGAACGTGGTTGTTTCTCTTTTGGTCGCAGTCACTACTACAACCATCATACTGAAGTGGCAAATCAGCTTCGTGCTAGAGATGTCACTCGGATGCTGTCCAATATTGCGGACTCTATGAAAGAAAACTCGGCCATTCTGTTTGCTTAGGCGGTTCTAGCAAAAGCTCATATTTAGCTTTCACTGTTTTCATAATCATTAATTACTACATTTTATTAATATTTGTTAATTTGTTGCTGCAGTTCTGTGAAGTTTAAGTCTTTAACTTTTAACTCTGGTCTGTCTTTTTTTGTGTCCTTTCTTTTATTTACAACTCACAATGCGTTAAATACTACTTTTGCTCTTCTTCTTGGTAATAAATAGACAAAAAAAGGAGTTCGTTAACGGAGTTAAAAGCATTATCAAAAAGAAACACCACCTAATATGTAAAAAATACTATAATTTGGGTGAAATAAGATTAAATCATCTGAGGGGGCACCCATGTTCCACCACCTCGTTGTAAATTTTGCAACATCACGTGTGACGCATACTCTAGCCACGCGTGGCAAAGCTCCACCACTTTTGGCAAGGCTGCACCTCGCTTGGCACACTTCTACCATACTTGGCAAGTGCCACCTTCTGTACGTGATTTAAAAAGTGGGGGCCCCATTTAATCATCAATATAGCATGTGCATAATTTTATTCAGCTGAAGATGTTATCTTTAAGTTTTAAATGTGTCAAATCTATATGCATGAGGATCAAATCAAAATATGCTCTCAAAAGCTTATCAAAATAGAAACTGCTTTCAAAGTTATACACAAATCAGTGAAAAGTCACTTGCACAAAGCCAATGGGTTTTTGGGATGGAACACACTCTTTATTCAAGAATATACCTGTGTTTAAAAATTTAATTTATCATGACGTTTAATTGCTTTTTTTCGATGCACGATTTTAAGGTCATTTTGTTCTTTATTAAATTTTTTCTGGATCTTATACAAAACTTGGCTAGAATAGTTTGAAACTTTGGTAATCTAGATCCTAGAGTATAGCATATGCTTTTGGAGCTAAGGATATTGCAACTTCATTGAAGAAAAATGTATCAAAAGAAAAATGCAGAGAATTACCAGCTGTAGCAACAACTAAAAACGGTTCTAGATCGTTGTCAATTGACTCTTTTATTTTCAACTCTAAATCAGCTGGGTCCATTCTTCCTTGTTTGTCCGTTCTAATTAAGACCAAGTTCTTTGTTCCGATTCCTAAGAGGAACGTCCCCTTCTTTACTGAATAATGTGCGTCGACAGAAGTAAATAAAACCAATTTTCTTCCAGATAAACCTTCTTCCTATGAATAAAAGATAACAATTTAATAAATATTGGCACTGCTGAGAAACTTTAGTCGGCATCTCTAGGATTTGACTTGGAATGGATGAATTTGTAGGTGTGGTAACACAGCAGTAAGAGTTCGCTTTAAACTCAGTCAGAAAAAAACACCATCTTGGCTTTTGTATCACTTTTTCTCTACTCAATAATGGTTGATTTTAAGAGTCCCCTGAATTAAAAATAAAGGTTTCATTTTAAAAACACCCAACCAGAAAAAATCCTTTAACGTATATAGACAATAGGCCATAATTAGACGGATAAACAAAATACTTCTTCTAGCAGACGATTAAAAAAAAACTTCCCATTTTTGAAAGTCGATCTCAGAAAACCAAGCTTGCATATCATGATTGTGGACCCTATTTTAGATTTCCAAGATACATGGTCTTTTTCCGCCGCTCCCATCCTGTGCTGGTACAGAACAATCTCTCTTCGTTTGAAGTTGCAATGTCGCTCCTTACTTTCAGTTGATAAAACCATCTTTTTTAAAATTTAATATAGGACAAGAGTCGGAAGTAAGGAGCAGTGGTGTCGTTTATGGGGGGGGGGGCAGTTATATAGCCCATGGTCCTTGACTCTCTAGATGGAGATCCCACTTGTCCCCCTCCCAATAAAAAAGCTGGAGCTACGCCCCTGGTAAGGAGGGTTTTGGTGGTTGCTCTCCAATGAATCTCCAACATCCCCTTACAGTTTAAATTTAATACCCTCAGCTGTTCCTTAGACATTGCTGATAAGCTCTTTTGACAACCGGCTTGCTACATTCATTCTGTTCGGCATCTCTATAAATATATCCTTAAGGTTTTCTTCTGGTTCGGGTAAGGTTTTTTGGGTCCGAAACCCAGGATCAAAGATACCCCTTTTTCCCAATAAAGCCTTATATGTTAACTATGGGCAACTTGTATAAATTACAACCCATTCCTTTGGAGCTGTGAAGGGGGATGTCAACCCTTGAGGCATAAAGTGTATTATGTTAAACGAAATGACTATCTCAAAATTTTTATCGGATGTTTTTGTGAGAAAAGAGAATGGGAGGGGGGCTGGTTGTTCTAGGACCAATTTTGACTCTTTAAAAAGACACTAGAACTTTCAATTTCCAATCGAATGAGCCCCTTCCAAACTTTATACCACCACCCTTTCCGTATGAAGTGCCTCTGGGAAAAATCAATAAATAAGTATAATAAAACATTGAAGCCACATGGCTCTTTTCTATAGGCAAGGCAAGAGTGCTGCCTCTGATTTGAAATTCTGGCAATAAGCAATTTGTTCATGGAATGGTTTTTAGAAAAATAATAGTATAAAAAAGTGCTGAATTCGGGATGTAATTTTTTAATTAATGGGCTTTTGCTAAATGGAGTTTTTAATAGGATTTCAGTGGTTCCAGTCCTGGTGTCCCTGATTATTTGGTTTGGAACGAGGGTCAATGGCGTGATCCTGTAAGCTCAGCCAGGGTCGACCCAACTCTAAATGGGTACCTGGAGAAATCTGGGCGAAAATATAGGAAGAGTCGGATGATTTGCCCCTAATTAAGCACTGCACCGCCGGCCGAAGGCAATGAGTCAGGAGATCGGTACCTACGCAACATAGACCATTGGTCAGCATGCGAAAAAGTTTTAAAAGAATTATAAGATTTGTTAAGTATTTTTGATGGAAGACAGTATGGAAGAACAATCTACTTTTGAACCCCTCACTGGAAGAAGGGCACCTATTTGGAAGGAGGGAGTGCAATGCCCCTCTAGATTGTGAAAAGATCCTTTTTTGTAAACTCACTTTTAAAAATCGAGGAAAAAACAGAGGTATGTCCCCACCCCCAAATCCATTAAAAAATATAAAAATTACTTGCCCACTCTAACAATACTGAGGATTCGCATTACTTTCCCAGAAATTTCCTCACTGATTCTAACCACATTTTATGATAATTTCAGGTTTTAAAGGTCCACCGGATTCACCGCAATGACGTTTCTGGGTAAAAAAAAAGTTTATGCATAGTCAAAAGATTTGTTTTGAAATAAACACTATAAAAGCTTTACATAAGAATTTTTCGGAATATTAAAGTACTTGTTGTCTTCTTTGAAATTTTTTGTTCAATAAAACGTTTTTGAATGACTGTTCCGTCATTACTGTCATCATAAGAAAGTTGTTGAATGTTTTACGACCAAACAATCAAAAAGTTCTCCAGTTCACAGCAGTTTTTCTTCATACCCACTAATTAAAATTTGGGACAACTACTTCTAATTAATTCAGGTTTGGCTTTAATTAGAATGTTTCTTCACTGCCAATAACAGAATGTCAAACCTTTATGTCCGGGGAAAATCTGTATCTGGCGCAACTGATCCCATAGAAATTGGCAAAGGACCCTCCTGGACAGAACACACCATCGCCTTTTTCCCAGCCAATAATTGATCTCATCTCTTTCAAAAGTTCCATTTCAAGTAAGGTAAATACTGGTGCTACTTCGTAGGTATAAACAGATGGATTAAGAGTATCGGTCACAATTTGTCCAATAAGTCCAAATGGATCTAAACTGTAATAAATAAGAGGTTATTGGTTTTTTCTATTTCCTAAGCCCAGACAAAAACATAAGAGGCAGGGGTAAAGGGTCCAGTCCCCACCTGCTTTCCTACCGGAGCAGAGCCAGGAGGATATAATTTGAAGCCATTGATTGAAATCTTTGTACTTTATCGTCCACTTACTTGCTTTACTTATGCCAAATATAAAACTCAGCGGCAGCTAGATTTTAAATAAATTACCAGGAATTTTCTAGAAGAGTTCAATTTGTTTTTTAAGAACATTCTAAAGAACGTAAATATAAGCCATTCTGGCTGAGAAGTGAAATAAATTAATTCCTATATTTGTTTGTTTGTTTTTTGTTTTTATTAAGATTACATTGTAAAAGTGTATTGATGACACTTGTTTCCTTACTTTCAAAAGGAAATTCCCAAAAAACAAGGAACAATGCCGAAAACATTATTAGCAAAGAACAAATCACGGCCCGTAGTATCTGAAATTAAAAGATTATTTTCTTTAAAAAACTGTCTGGAAAATAAAAACTTGTTAAATGACAGTGATTCAAAAATGGCAATTTTTATCCAGATTCACCATAAAAAGTACTTTATATTTATGAGGTGTCTTTCTCAAATAAATGAAATAGCCTGAACTCCTTCAACCAAAACGTTAAATCGAAACAAAAAGGATATAATTGAAATCACGTCCATAAATAATTCTTAACAGATGGGTTACAGTTTCCTTCTAGAAAAAATAAGTAGGTCTATATTCAGTTTATATGACTAATTCAGTTTTAAGTTCAGTTTTATATAAAATTGAAACCGATGCGTCTCCTTTATTTTTTCTTTTTTTAATCTCCCTTTTCCAGAAGATCGTCACATGGAACGGATATATAAGGGCTCATACGAAAACTAATTTAAATTGTCACCCAATTGATATAAAATAGCGGTAATAGTGCCAATGATGAGTTTCACTTTTGCATGGTATTTGCAGAATGGAGCGGAGTAAAAAACCGAGTCCATCTTTAGAAACTCGTATTTATGAAGGAAAACTGCTGAAACAGATAAACGCCCGATCAGATGACTAGAAGAAGCGTAGTCAAAAATGATTGGAGAGCAACTACCCCCCCCCTCCTTTCACGCCCACCGTTTCCCCAAACACATCCAATTAAAATTTTGAGATAGACATTTTCTTCAAGGTAGTTAAAAGTTCTGTTATAATTTTGAGGATGAAAAACCCCCAAATCCCCCAGGGCAAGGGTTTGTAAATTATGTCCAGGGGGCACATAAGGTTCTTATAGAAATCGTTTTCTTAGGGACTTCAAAAAGCGCTCACTCGATTGGAAATTGAAAGGGCTAGTGTCCCTTTTAATAGTCGAAAGTGATTGGAGGGTAACTAACCCCCCTCTCACGCCCACCATTTCCCCAAACACATCCAATCAAAATTTTTAGATAGAAATTTTGTTCAACATAGATGAAAGTTCTGGAAATTAGGTTTTTGAGGATGACAACACCCCTCCCCTCCCACAGCCTTCAAGGCAATGGTTGTAAGTTATGCCCAGGGGTCATAGAAGTTTTTTTGTAGAAAATGTCTTCGTAGAAACTTCAAAAAGGCTCATTCAATTGGAAATAGAAAGGGTTAGTGCCCTTCTTAATAGGCTAGTCGAAACTAATTGAAGGGCAACAAGCAGGGCACTTCGTATCGAAGAAGTCGTACAAACGTTGAAAAGGGCTCATTCAATTGGAAATTCAAAGGTCTAGTGCCCTTTTTAATAGTCAAAAGTGATTGGAGGACAACTAACCCCCCTTTCACGCCCACCAATTCACCAAATACATCCAATCAAAATTTTGAGATATCCATTTTGTTCAATATAGTTAAAAGTTCTGGATATTATGTTTTTGAGGATGATACCCCCCCCTACACAGCTCAAGGCAAGGGTTGTAAGTTACGCCCTGGGGCCATATAAGGTTCTTATAGAGAGCGTTGTAAAAGAAACTTCTACAACTTCGAAACTTCGAAGGGCTAGTGCTCTTTTTAATAGTCAAAAGTGATTGGAGGAGAACTAACACCCCTCCCACGCCCACAATTTCCCCAAAACATCAAATAAAAATTTTGAGATAGCCATTTCTTTCAACGTAGTTGAAAAGTCCGACAATTATGTCTTTGAGGATGACAGTCCCCCCACAGCCCTCAGCGCAAGGGTTGTAAGTTATGCCCTAGGGGCATATAAGGTTTTATAGAAAGCGTTGTCGTAGAAATTTCAAGAAGGGCTCATTCGATTGGAAATTGAAAGGGCTAGTGCCCTGTTTAATAGTCAAAAGTGATAGGAGGGCAACTAACGTCCCTCTCACACCCACCATTTCCCAAAACACATCCAATCAAAACTTTGAGATAGACATTTTGTTCAACGTAGTTGAAAGTTCCGGAAATTAAGTCTTTGCCAGCGTTGTCGTAGAAACTCCAAAAAGGACTCGTTCAATTGGGAATTGAGAGGGCTAGTGCCCTTATTAATAGTCAAAAGTAATCGGAGGGCGAATGCCCCCCATACCCATCATTTCCCCAAACACTTCCGATAAACATTATGATATAGCCATTTTGTTGAACATAGTTGTAGGGTCCGGAAATTATGTTTTTGAGTATGACAACCCCACAACCCTCAGGGCTAAGGTTGTAAGTTATTCCCTGGGGGTATATAATGTCTTATTGAAAGTGCTGTCGTAAAAATTTCAAAAACACCTTTTTCAATTGGAAGTTAAGAGGGCTATTGTCCTTTTTAACAGTCGAAAGTAATTGGAGGAAGAATCCCCCCTCCCACCACTCTCATCATTTCCCCAAACATTTCCGATCAACAGTTTGATATGGCTATTTTGTTCACCGTAGTTGAAAGGTCTGGAAATTATTTCTTTGAGGATGACAACCCTCCCCCCCCCATAGCCCTCAGGACAAGGGTCGTAAGTTATGCCCTTGGGGCATATAACGTTTTTATTGAAAGTTTTGTCGTAGAAGCTTCAAAAAGGGCTCATTCGATTGGAAATTGAGAGGACCAGTTCCTTTTTTGTTAGTCGAAAGCGATCAGAAGCCAAATGTCCCCCTCCACGCCTATCATTTCAGCAAACACTTCCAATCAAAATTTTGATATAGCCATTTTGTTAAGCCTATCAGACAGGTCTTGAAATTACATCTTTGAAGGTAACAAATCCCCCTAGCCTTCAGGGCAAGGGTTTGGCTTAATGGTCTGGGTACATATAGGGTTTTTTTTTTTTTACAGAAAGTGTTGTCATATAAGCTTCGAAGGGGGCTCATTGGATTGGTAATCATACGCTATAGTGCTTTTTTTAAGAGTCAAAGTGATCACAGGGCAGCTACCCTCTTCCCTCTACACACACGTCGTACTGTCCTGAAATGCGTCTAATAGAAATTTTGAGATAGCCATTCCATTCAAATTAGTCTAAATATCATATAACAAGGCTTTTGGGGTTGAAACAAACTCCAGAGATTAGGGGCAGGGGTTGTAAGTTATGTGCAGGGGGTATTTTAGGGTTTTTATGGAAGGGATGGTTGTGTAACATCAGAAGAGGCTCAGTCTTTCTCCCTGAAAAAGACCATGTCAATATAAAACGAACAGAAATTAATCAAAAAAACTTTTTGCACAAAATAAGTTTCTCAAAACAAAAACTAAAGAACTCCATTAAACCAAAAATGAACAAAAGTAGAATCAAATAAATACCAGAATCAAATAATTTGTACTTTACTAAAAAATTCTTTTAAATATTTTCACTTTTATAACTTTAAGAAATCAAAAATTAATTAAGATTTTAAGGAATAAATATCAGCATATGTATATTAAACTGACAATGCACATTTTTTCAGTAAATATATTTGAATTTTTTCAGTAAAGTACAAATTATATTCCGGCTCTTAGAAAGCATAGGATTTAGAACCCTACTCAGATTAATTTCTGCTCGTTTTGAGTTTGACTTATTTTAATTTCTGCTTGTTTAGGGTTTCGTTTATTTAATGGTACTGATTTGTGGTATGTGTGTGCTTGATAGATTATTTGATTCTATTTTTGTTCATTCTTGGCTTAATGGAGTTCTTTACTTTTTTAAAAAAAATGTATTTTGAGCAAAAAGTTTTTTTTGATTAATCTTCATCAGAAGTGACGCTCTAGCTTTATTTATAGAATAAGAACATAAGACTTCAATGTAGGCTATTATTTATTTAATATTTTCTCTCATTGCCACTTCCTATGGAAGAGGTGGTTACAGAAACTTTGGAAGGGGGCTCAATCGATTGGAAATTGAAAGATCTAGTTCCCTTTTAGGAGTCAAAAGCCATGGGGGGACAATTTCGCCCCAATTACATCCGACCAAATATTGAGATTGTCATTTTATTCAAAATAGTCTAAAGATTAAATATCTGTGCCTCCGGGGATTGCATGACCCCTTGCAGTCCCTGGAGCAAGCTTGGGCGCCCAGAAGGAATCAGGGGGGGGGGGGCTTCAGTCTTCCCTGGCCGAATGACGATGCCTTATATTTGTATTAAATAAAAGATTTTCTTTAAACTGAATTAAAACTTAAAAAGAACAGAAATTATTCCTTATATGAAAGGGGCTGTCCCCTCCTCAACGACTCGCACTTTATGTTAATTTTTTTTATTGTTTTAAAAAATAGAGTTGTGTGCAAGAGTCAAAATTTAGTGTAAAGAGTGAGGCGCTGAGGAGGGGATAGCCACTTTCATATATTGAATAATTTCTGTTCGCCTGAAGTTTTAATGTCGCTCCTTTTAACAAGTAAAAAAAAACTTGTTTTTTTATTTAATTTATGAACTTTTTTAAATTAATGCAGGTTTCAAGTTTAGCTCACCGTACTTGAATAATTAAAACGAAATTTACATATTAATTTTACTTTTTTTGGCTAAATGGCTTTTTCGAAAGTTGTTTAATTTTATTTACGAAAGTTTTTATTAGTAATAAATATACGTAACTTGCTAATTAACTTACGTAACGAACTTCTATATTCGTATATTTTTATTACGTATATTAGGGGGGTTCGCCCTCCTAGTCAATACCTAGCTCTTTACGCTAAAGTTCGAATTTTGTTCCAATTCTTTAAAAATGACCCCTTAATCACAAAGGCCGGTTATTAGAATAAATAGCTCTTATGTAAGTACTAAAAAAAAAAACTTTAGCATAAAGAGTGAAGTATTGACTAGATGGCGAACCCAATAATATACGTAATAATTTCTGTTTATTTTAAGTTTACATGTTGTCCCGCACTTTCAGTTGAAGTCGCACTCAAAATTTTGATCGGGTGACTTTGGGAAAAAATGAGCCTGGGAGGGGGTCTAGTCGCCCTCTATTTTTTTGGTCACTTAAAAAGGGCACTAGAACTTCTAATTTCGGTTCGACTGAGCCATCATGCAATTCTAGGACCACTGGGTCGATACGATCACCCCTGGAAAAAAAACACACATCCGTGATCTTTCTTCTGGCTAAAACCACAAAATTTCATATTTTTGCAGATAGGAGCTTGAAACCTGTACAGTAGAGTCCTCTGAAACGCTGAATCTGAGTTGATTAAGGTTCTATGACTTTTAGTTGGTGTTTCCCCCTTTTTTTTAAAATCAGGCAACATTCTTCAGGCGCGTAACTTTTGATGGGTAGGACTAAACTTGATGAAACTTATATATTTGAAATCAGCACTCAAATATAATTCTTTTGATGTATCTATTGGTATCAAAATTCCGTTTTTTAGAGTTTCGGTTACTATTGAACCGGGTCGCTCCTTACTTACAGTTCGTTACCACGAACTGTTTGATTAATTAAAAAAACTTTTTCCACAAAATAAGTTTTTCAATGAGAATTAAAGAGCTCCATTAATCTTAAAATGGACAGAAATAAATTCAAATAATCTCGCAAGCGTAAAACTACCACAAATCACTACCAACAAATAAATGAAACTGAAAACGAACAGAAATTACTATAAATAGCCGGGTCAAACTCAAAATGAGCAAAAATTAACATTGTTAGGGCTGACAACCCCCATGCCTTCTCAAGACCAGAACTTAATTTAGCTTTACTGAAAAAAAAAACAAATGATCGTGGATTGTCAGTTTAATATACCTATAGAGATATTTATTCCTCAAAGTCTCAATTTTTTTATTTATTTAAGTAAAAAAAGTGAAAAGATTTGAACGTGTTTTGTTTTCAGTAAAGCGCAAATTATGTTTTGGTCTTGAGACGGCATGGGGGTTGTCAGCCCTGCTAATGCTAAATTTTGCTCGTTATGAGTTTGACTCCGCTATTTCTTCTAATTTCTGTTTGTTTTTTATTGACATAGTCATTTTCAAGAAAAAGATTACATCTTTTTTATTTTTTTCAATAAGAATCCATAGTTTCGCTTGCTATTTGTATGTTGGGAGAAACTTTTTCAACAATTTTTTATCCTGACGCAAATGGCACTTTTTTAATTTAATTTTATAACTCGTCAAGTTACCGGAAAAAAATAAACTTAATATCATTCCCAAAAGATTCTATCTATGCAGTTTGACAACCTGGATACACTTACACTCTATTTATTTATTTATTTATACTGTAAGAGCAGAAGTAGTAAGAGTAGAAGCCCCTTAAGCTTCAATTTAATATCCCCTAGTCGTTCTCGATATACTGCTGAAGTGTATTGTTGGCAATCGCAAACGTAATGCCTTTTGATTTAGTTTGTAAGTAGTATTTAGTTATATAGCACGATGACCCAATTGCATAATTGGGGGGGGGTTGACATGCCCAATATCCCTAAAGACATAGTTGCTGGACCGTTCTACTATACTGGACCGTAGTTGTCTCAAAATTTTGACCAGATATGTTTGGGAAATAAATCGGCTCGAGAGACGGGCTGACTGCTCTCCAACCTCTTTTTACTCTTAGAAAGGATCCTAGAACTTTTAATTTTGAATTGAATTAGCTTCTTTAAATGTTTCGATGATATTTCTAGGTATTATAGAGTGGTGCTGCCTATGATATTGCTTATAGGCCTTTTTGAAAACCTGCATGCATACAGTTTTTTTTCGTTTACTTGGAACTCCCCCTAAACGCTTCCTAAAAGTTCCACCTTAATACTCTTAGCGTCATTAGTTACAGTAACTGTAGTGGTGGTATTAAAAGTATACACATTTTGCCTTCTGGCTAGTTCAAAATCCCCCACAACTTACTTTTGAAAGTCTAACTCAATAATATAAGTTGTTCTTGAGATATTGCTTTGTCACCTTTTTGAAAGTCCACATGCTCATAGTTTGTTTTAATTTAGTTCAACGTCTGCCTAAATATTTCTTATATTTGATTACTGAAGACATTGTTATATTCTCTTTGGACTATTGGTTACAAAATGGCCATATCACAATTTCGATCGAACATGTTTGGGGAAAAGAGGATATTTCGTTTCAGAGTTCAGTGAGGTAACATCAAAATTGAATTGGATATTATTCCTGTCTGGATTTATTTTGGTGAGGTCATAATTTATTCCAAATTAGTTGATGACCTGAGTTAAGAGGATTAACTTTAAGAGGATTATAAAATGGAATCTACTGTGTTTTTAGTTTCACCTATATTTCGATATTTATTAACTCAGTATTTTTTCCTGAATCAATATTGAGACTTTTTAATTTGTGGTGAGTGCGATAGCCATGAAAAGCTCCGACGAAATGCCTGAACTTGTATATTCTCCTGTTCTGAATTTTATTCAAAGCAATTTGCTAAGCGGAATTGAGGAGGATATTATTAAAAGACATGGTATGGAGTTTTTTGACGTGAATATAGTCAAAGAAGCTAAAAGTTTACTGTGGCAAATAAGTGCACCTGAATTGGATTGCCCAGTACGTAAGGGGAACAATGCACTTTCTAATCATTTTAGTGACATTATTTCTCTGTTAAGATCTCTTGACAGTAGTGACACTTTTGCACCTACGTTTGTGATAAAGCGACCGACAGAGGTGCCATGTCTCCCTGCAAATGCTTATACTTCTTTACTCTCTAAGTTTAATGAGCTACAACAAGTGGTTGTTGAAATGTCAGGGAAATTTGACAATTATCAGTTGAATTTTCCTCAACTTCCGAAACCTACCCCAGCAATTGACACTCATACGACAGTTATTGTTTCTAAAGTGCCTTCAGATTTGTCTGATCCGATTAAACGCAAATCTGTTCTCGATCAAATAGCTGGGCATGAATTAGTTTGTAGTGTGAAACCTGTTAAAGACAGATGGTATGTCAATATTGATAAATCTGCAACTGAAGATTTTTGTACATCCGTTCAGAACTTTATTACCGGAGCAACAGTTAAAGTACGATCCAAGCGCTTTTTTGGGATTCTCAGAGGTTTCCCAGTTGATGTTGACCTTTCAG